>JACEGR010004654.1:0-84342 GCA_014170235.1 Listronotus bonariensis | reverse complement strand
TAAAATTGAGATATTATAAAATAAACACAAAGTTAAGAGAGAATAATTCAATTAACCAAGTTAACGTAAACAAGATATAGAACACTAAGACCTCTATAAACCACCAACACTATTTAACACAATAAAATTGCACAACCGTAAATATCACAGTCTAACATTACAAAATTAAATATACCCAGCCCAAGATGTATAAAATATAACAATGAAATACATAAAATAAATATACAGGTAATAAAAATCGTTATTTAAACATTATACACTACAATAACAAAATCATAAATAAAATAATCTAAAATTCATCATTATAAAATTCCTCTAAACTATAATAGGCCTTACTCTGCAAAAGCAATTTTACAGAGTGTTTAAAACTTTTATTATTTTCAATATTCCTATACACTCTGGGCAAGTGGTTATAAATTTTAAGGCTCTCATAAATCAGCGAGCTTTTAGTCAGTGCACTTCTTGGTATTGGCAACCTCAGCTCTTCATTGTTCCGAGTATGGTATCTACTTTCAATTATTTCATTTCCATACTTTTTATGGATTAGAGACACTGTCTCCAAAATAAAAATACAGGGAAGCGTCAATATTTTCTCACGGATAAAAAAAGGCTTACAATGATCTCTCGGTTTTAATTTGCAGAGATATCTTAGAGCTCGCTTTTGAAGAACAAAAGTAGACTGTATCAGCTGTTGAGTACTAAAACCCCAAAAAGCTATACCATATCTAAGGTTAGAATCTACTAGTGCAAAGTAAACAGACTTTGCCATAGAATGCCCTAGATTACTCCTGACAACTCTAACAGCGTAACAAGCTGATGCCAGTTTTTTATTTAAGTTTTTTATATGATTATAAAATTTTAATTTAGAATCAATGTGTATACCCAGAAATCTTACAACGTCTTTATTTTCCATAATACAATTATCAAGTTTTAAATTTTCTATACAACATTTGAATGTTAAAATGTTTGTTTTGCTTATATTGAACGATAAACAGTTTGCATCACACCACTGCTTTATCAATACCAAGTCAGTTGAAACCCTAGCTGAGACATCACTAGCGCTCCGACCATGCCACAGAATTGTGGTGTCGTCCGCAAATAAAGTAAAATGACCACTGATATCAATAGTGGCTAAATCATTCACATACAAAAGAAATAGAAGTGGTCCCAATACTGACCCTTGGGGTACACCGTGAGGGTTAATAAGCACCTCTGAATCAGTCTCCTGGCATCTAACAATCTGCTTTCTATCAGACAGGTAAGATGTTATCCATTTTAAAGCAGGTCCCCTAAATCCATAGCGTTCGAGTTTTCCTAGCAGTATATCATGATTAACACAGTCGAACGCCTTCGAAAAGTCGCAAAACACTGCAGCAGCAACATCCCCATTATTCAAAGCCAAGAATAGCCTTTCCAGAAAACTGAATATAGCGTCCCCTGTACCCATCAAATCCTGAAATGCAAATTGGGACACACTCAGTAACTTATGTTTATCAATAAAGGACATCATTCTAGCCTTCACCAGTTTCTCTACGACCTTAGACTGTGTGGGCAGAAGTGTTATAGGCCGTTGACTTGCCGGGTCATCCCAGTCACCGCCTTTATAGAGAGGTCGAACTAATCCAACCTTCCAGCAAGACGGAAATACCCCAGAATCAAAAGATATGTTTATGGCCATACAGAAAACAGTCAGCGCAGTATCCGGCAGATTTTCCAGTATTTTCAAGGGAATATCATCCACCCCAGCAGAGTTTTTATTTTTGATCTCTTTAAAAATATTACGTATTTCCCTAACATCCGTGTGATGCATATAAAAGGATTCCAGGACAGATACACTTTGGAGGTAAGACATTGGACTAACCTGAGAAGATAAGTTAGCCATTAAGTTTTGGGCCATATTGCAATAAAAAGTATTCAACACATCTGCATCCAGAGTGGTCCGCTCTGGGCATGAACCAGACTCTCCCCTCAACTCATTAACAATATTCCAACCTTCCTTCATCCGGTTTCGCGCTTCACTCATTCTATTTTCATAATATTTTTGTTTAGCTATCTTTATCACCTGTCTGTACATTTTCTTATATGTAATAAAAAGTTCATTAACAAAACTAGTCGGAAAAAATTTTCTTAATTGATGTAAACATCTTAAGTTTTTAGAAGAACACTTAATTCCCTTTGTAACCCATGGTTTTTGTGTTTTTTTCTTAATCTCCTTAATGGAAAATTTACATTAAAAAGTGAGATTAATACCTCGTTAAAAGTTTTAAGAGGATCCAGATCCCGCCAGTCAATTTTAGCCGCTGAAAGTCTGAATTTATTAAAGTTAGTAGAACTGTAGATTCTACCGTATTTATAAGATTTTTTTCTTGTACTATAGTTTACAGGAATATTTGCAAAAATTGCTTCGTGATCCGATAGGCCAGAGGATACAACAGATATGTTACATAGGTTACCATCACAAAAATTGGTACAGAAATAGTCTATAATGGTACTAGTAGTGCTTGTTATACGGGTTGGTACAGAAACCAGCATATTTATATTAAATGAGTCTAGCAAGTTACATAGGTTTTGGACGTTCACCGAATCCTGGTCCTCAAAATTTATATTTAAATCACCAGCTACTACAACCCTGGAATATACAGAAAAAAATGATAACAAAATCTCTAATTTTACTAAAAACTCGCTGATGCAACCTCTAGGAGGTTAACCCATGGTTTTTTGTGTTTTTTTCTTAATCTCCTTAATGGAAAATTTACATTAAAAAGTGAGATTAATACCTCGTTAAAACTTTTAAGAGGATCCAGATCCTGCAAAACCAGCTGCCAGTCAATTTTAGCCGCTGAAAGTCTGAATTTATTAAAGTTAGTAGAACTGTAGATTCTACCGTATTTATAAGATTTTTTTTTGTTCTATAGTTTACAGGAATATTTGCAAAAATTGCTTCGTGATCCGATAGGCCAGAGGATACAACAGATATGTTACTTAGGTTACCATCACAAAAATTGGTACAGAAATAGTCTATAATGGTACTAGTAGTGCTTGTTATACGGGTTGGTACAGAAACCAGCATATTTATATTAAATGAGTCTAGCAAGTTACATAGGTTTTGGACGTTCACCGAATCCTGGTCCTCAAAATTTATATTTAAATCACCAGCTACTACAACCCTGGAATATACAGAAAAAAATGACAACAAAATCTCTAATTTTACTAAAAACTCGCTGATGCAACCTCTAGGAGGTCTATATATACAAACAATATAAATATTATTTTTCTTATTATAAACAAGAGAAAATTCAAATTCACCCTCTTTAAGCATAAAATCATACTTGGAAACATTAATAACAGGAAAATCAAGCAAAAAATTTTCTCTTAATAAAATCATAGTTCCTCCATAACCAGATTCTTTTCGACAAAATACGGATGTCACTTTATAATTTGGAATACAAATAGGTTCATTTAATTTGAACCAATGCTCAGTGATTAACAAAATTTCTGGTTGATTTTCCGATTCTAGAAATATTGAAAGCTCATCAAGTTTATTTCTTGCTGATTGTATATTTAAAACAAAAAAACATACATTATTATTGTTCTTACCTATTAGGTGCCTGTCACTAATTCTCTGGTCTGATTCTCT
The DNA here is from genome assembly GCA_014170235.1 of Listronotus bonariensis. Lineage (NCBI taxonomy): Eukaryota > Metazoa > Arthropoda > Insecta > Coleoptera > Curculionidae > Listronotus > Listronotus bonariensis. Next base: position 80,705 of record JACEGR010004654.1, on the reverse strand, counting down.
AAAAATTATCTGCAATGTCATTTATACCGGTTTGTTTTAAACCAAGTTGATCTAAATTAATTGCGTGCTCTTCATTTGCATCCACTGAACTTGTATTTATGTTAACCTGCACTAAATTGCTTATTTGTTTATCAAAAAAATGTTTTACGGTACAGGCAATTAATGCAGACAACCTTACTAAACCCTTATTGTTTAGGTATATACTATCTCTGCGAAAGTCACTAAATTTAACCTTATTTTGTAAATCAAGAAACTCTATATTATTTGAAAAATACTTTAGCTTGGTGGTCATTTGGCGCAATCTATCATTAATATAAGTTAAGTTAGAAACAATAAAATCATTATAATTTGGGTTGATTGGTAGTGAACATATAACTAGATTTGTATAAAAACATTTATTAGCTAATAACGTAATGTCCTTTAAGGGAATGTTTATATTATTTACACCAGCCAACACCACAACAAAATCCATGTTAGTCAGCTCATCCAGAAAGCAGTCAATACTTGAAACAGTCTCTTTAAATTTAGAAAAAGGTTTGCATATTATCTGAAGGCTATACTTTGTTTTTAAAGCTTTATTAAGACTGTCATACAGAAACTTTCCATAGTCATCAGTTAAAACAATAACTTTGGACTGCCGAACTTCATTAGAGTTATTTATCTTTTTGTGGTTAGACTGGGCGTGGTATGGGTCAACTAATGGTATTTCAGGTGTAGTTAGCTTTTCAATTTCACTAGATTTTCTCGGAGGATACACCATCTCAGTTTGGGTGTAAGCCGTGTTTGTTCCTAGCTTAGGATTAATTTTTTCTTTCATTGTGAATAATTCATAGTTAGCCTTCTTTAAATCCATTAAATACACTTCATTTTCCTTTGATAGAACTTCTATACTAGTCAGCATATTATCTTTAATAGTATTAAATTCCGCTTCACTCTCCAATAACTTCTCTGTTCTTGATTGAAGCTCAGAAATGGTAGTAGAAAGAGCCTTATTTTTGTCAAGCAGTTCCAACACTTCTTTATTTAAACTTTCTATTTTCTTTTTTTGATCCTTTATTTCATTGTCATAGTCCTGTTCAGCCATAAAAACTGAATCTTGGAAATCTTGGGTCCTCCTCTTGAGTCTAGCTATATGAGTCGTTTTTTCTTTATTTTCCACTGATAGTTCATGGATAGCCTCCTGAAGTGCCTTTACTTTTTCATCGCGCTCATTCTCAATTTTTTCGATGAGTCGATCTTTCTTAAGTGAGTCCCTTTTGACCTGTTCAAATTGTTGGCTTACTAAATTAAATCTTGGCAAGTCATTTAATAGGTGTTGCTTGCAGTCAGAACAACAAAACAAGATACGCCTTTGACTTAAAGCTATTGCATGCGCTTCAGTGGTACTGATTTCAGCACAGGATTTACATATAACACTTTTACAGGAGTCACAAGAAGCTCCAAAAGTTCATCCTCCCTAGGTCTGGCTTTGAAGATGCATTGCCTTTGGCATTTAGAGCAAATAGATTCTGACATATTAATTACTTTGTACACAAAATTGGTTAAGAAGAAAAAACACAAGAAGACACGCTTCACGTCCAATAGTTAAGCAATATTAATTTAACTTTTAAAAATGTACAAATGTATATATTTAAAACTATTTAAAAATGCGTTCAATAACCAAAAGCCGACCCTGTCCGGATACAATCACTTTAATTCGTAATTTTTATAAACACGGAAGGGAATTCCACCCGAAAAAACGTTTTTATATGAACAAAGTTGTTCAGCAAAAAGAGGTAATTCCAACAAATTAAACACAGTAAAGATAAGGAACAATCTATGCTGAACTGATAAGAACTTTATCCTCACACAATTTTAAAACAAGCGTCCTCTTTTTTAGGTTTTTACACTCGCAGTTTAACTTATAGAAAAACTAACAAGTACGTATAAAAGTCTACTATTTTATAAACACACACATACTAAACACTTGAAATAAAATTTATTAAAAAAGATTAAAACGTATAATAACTACAGAGCGACGTTCACGGTATTTCACTGCTTCAGATTGCTAAGGGTGTGATGCCGGTAGAGTAGGTACTTTTTTGTTGTTTCTATTGCTTTCAAATAAACTATACTTGAATTGATTGGCTTTACGGCTATAATATCAATTAAGAATCATATATCGTAACTAGTTACTAAATATTTAGTAATTTTAAAACCATGCAAAGTTCGCATGGAATATATTATTAGTAAATTAAATCAATTCACATTTTTGTGAGGAATGTATGAACGCGGCAACTATTTAGATTTGATGGAATGGAATTGGTGATCCTAGTTGGTGATTTTATTCAAGTTTGGTACGTACGAGAATAATTGATCAAGCAAGCCAAGAAAAAGAATTGTGACTTTGATTGCTTTACATTGAGCAACTTCTTTAGAATCTCTGGGGGCAGCTGCCCCTTCCTGCCCTTCCTTGGCGACGCCCTTGAAAAGGTACAACCCTATTGAACCAAAAAATTGCTTATCGACACCGGCCCTAACTAGTATTTTCTATATTAAAAGATTGTATATAGTTTTATAAAAGTTATAAAAAAAAAAATTAGCGACATCCTTTCAGGGCACATATCTCTATAAAGTAGGTCTTTTAAAAAAAATTATTGAAACTTGTCATATAATTTTGATATGTTCTAATGAGGTTAACAAGAGGGCAAATTGACCAAACATTTAATTTTTTGATAAAAAGTCATTCTTCATAACAATTTAATTTTAATTTTTAACCAAAATATCATTTAGAAATTTTATTTAGAATATCATTTTGAATGACTTTATTAATGTTGCAGGGGTATCAAAAAGTTTTATCAAACTGAGCTTTAAGTTTTCAAAAATTAAATATTTTAAAATGTTTATAATACAATTATAATACAATGACTTAAAAACACTTATAATTTGGTTTTTGAACACCTGCTTTCTCCAAATTCCTATACAACACAATTTTTCACCTGTAACCAAATATGATCAAGGCGTTTTCGCCAAATTATGAAGCTTCAATTAAATTTTCTATTATTGCTTTTTTCGATTACAAACATTATTCTAAATGCCTTTTCCTAATGACATTTTGCTTAAAAATAAAAAATAAAAGTAGTTTACTCTTGAAGAAAAATATATTTTTTAAGTTTTTGCGAAACCTGTATACAAAATCAACATTTTCTCTTCGTAAATCCTATTTTCTTTAGAAGCAAAAATTTGTATGAAGAATGACTTTTTTTGAAATATGAAATTTTTGGTCCATTTGTTCTCTTGGTAACCTCATCCGTCAACAGTCTGTATATGTATCCGAGAGAATGCCCACATATTCTGTGACACCTTGTATATTACCATTATACTTACCTGTTAACCCGAAATAATTGTTTTATGCAAAATAAAAAATAAACATATCATTAAAACTTAATCAAAAAGTAATTAGGCAAAACCTTAACGGAATAAATTAGTTTACCCTTAAAATACGATTATTTTTACCATTTATTTTTTACTTCTCTTAATTAGCACCTTGAGTTGTAATAATAATTGTTTGTTCGTAAATTGTCATTATTGACAGCTGTTGGTTATTTTATTTTTTCTCATAAATGTATTTTATTTCCATAATTTAAACATAAGTAATGCATTATTACAACTCAAAGTGTTAATTATTAAATTACCTATGCAACCTAGCCGCAACAATGTTATTTCATTGCTCTAGAATTATGTTTTGGCCACTTTAAGCCCAAATAACTCAAGAACCACTAGAAATTCGGAGAAAGTGAATAGAATCATTTTTGCTTAAAATTAGTCAATATCAGAAGTATCTCGGATACCTTGGCGGCTACCCTGTAATAAAACTAAAGAAAAAATATGAGTGTCAATTTTAAAATAAACAAATTTGAAATGCGTTACTTTGGAAAAAAGGGTATATACAATCTGCAGAAGAAAGATGTTTTAACAGAATTACAAAATTTCTAAAAATTAAAAAGTTATAAAGCATTAAGAAATTGAAAACACGCTGTAGCTAGTAACCGACGAAAGATAGCGAAGTGTGGTTTTAACCAGAAAAATTGGCTTAAATTTTAGGGTTTGCAAATAGCGGTCAATTTTTGTGTAAAACCACAAAAACGTTATGGTAAAAAGCATACAAAAACATGAGTTTTCTATAAATAGTGTCGAAATTGGCCCACCCTGTACAGTGTGTTTCATTTTCGATGGTTTTACGGGGTATCTCAAAAACCGTAAGAAATATCAAAATTCTAATAGAGGACTCTTGATTCTTTTTTTTTAAGAAAACAACAGTAGTAATAACAGTTTATGACTATTTCGATTTATCTCAGAGCAACGGCTTGATTTTCAGATTTTGCCTATTTTTACAACTTTCTTTAACTCGTTTGCTAATAAAGTAATGAAAAAACTGTAGATAGGTTTATGGTGTAGTTTTTTTTAGAATATTATAGTGTAATTAGTTTTTGTCTACGTTGGGCAGTTTTTGGGAAATTACCCAACACATGTTTTTTCCTATGGAATGAAATGTTGTATTTTTATTTATTAAGTTTTCTTTAAGCTTTCTAAGAATATTTACTATTATGTATTTTTTATTTTAAATTTTAATTAAAATTGGGATTTTTATAAATTTGGTTTATATTTTATAGAAGGCCATGACAGAAAATAACAAAACATCATTTTTGAATAACTATTTTTTTGGTTTAACTACTTCAACTAGATAGTTTATTAAAGTCAACTTTGATATTTTTAACATAATTTTTATTAACTTACTTAAGCTTTAAAAAACAAATATGTAGTTTTTTTAAATAGTTCCACTACATTTATTAACTAATAATAAATAGCATAACAATAGTAGACAAGTATAAAAAATATGACTTCTTTATAGAAAAGTATTATTACAGAAAAAAATTTAATGATTACTAAATGGAAATAAAATAAAGACCTATTATTGAGCACTTCAATTTGATCATTTATTGTAATTTTTGTTTTTTGTTATTTTAAGTATGCTATAATACATAAATATTTATTTTATTTTCATTTAGTAAATAGATAACTTTCTTCTGTAATAGTGCTTTTCTATAGTAAAGTTATGTTTTTTTAAGCTAAAGTAATTGATTTAAAATAACTTAATGTTATTAAAGCTGATTTCTAATAACATATTAAGTTGGGGTAGCTTACAAAAAAAAGGTATTAAAATAGTTATTTTACTAACAATTCGCAAAGTGAGACTTTCTCGCACGCAAAAGCAGTTAGACATAGAATAAGCTTTAAGTGCGGTAAAGACACTTTGCGCAAATGTTAATAAAAAATTTTTGTCTAACAAAAGTAAAAGCATATATTTATTTTTATTCTAATTATTTTCAACGTCAGATTGTATTTGTCAATTTTGACTCTTATTTGTTGTTGCTCCAATAACCAGTTACATTTCTTATTGTCAGATTGTGTGCGCAACAGTTTAGCTTTGCGCACATGAGTAAAAAAAGGTAAATTTGTTTTCTGTCATGGCTTTTATTAAAAAAAGGAAATTTTTAGAAAATTATAATTTTTGGTAAAATTTCCCAACAAATACGTACAAATAGATATTTTTGGAAAAGCTTAAAGAGACCCTAATAAACATAAATGAAAATAAACAGGGTGTTCCATAAAAAAAACATAAGTTGGGAAAATTTTCTCTAAAACGGCTCAACGTAAAAAACAACTTATTACATTACAATATTCTACGAAACAAAATCACACGAATAGCCTATCTAAAGGTTTTTGTAGCTTAAATAATAAACAAGTTAAAAAAGTTGTATAGACAATATCTGAAAATCACCCTGTAGCTCCGAGATGGATCGCATTCAGTGCTGCCAGAAGGTGGGTAAATCGTACCCCTTCCCTAGCATCATGCCCGCATCCCACACAAAGTCGCGAGGGCATGTCAGCTGGAAAATCGAGGAAAAATTATCTCCTGCTACACACACAGTGTTCGACTGGGCCACAGAGCCACCGGGCAAATGCCCGGTGGGCCAATGCTTTGGGGCCACTCACGGAGGTAAAGCGGGGAAAAACAATATGCATTTAAAAAAATATATAATTTTTATTATTACCCTGCAAATTTATATCTACAATATAGCTATGATTATAAATAAAAAACAGGAAAATATTTTCAAAAAAGAATAATATTGGGATTATGACAACAATTTTTAAACTGTTTAAAGAATAGTAAATAGGTTACTACTTTCCATTGCATACATAATTTTTTATATACTAGGTATAATATTTAAAAATTGTACAAGGTGGCCTCAAATTCAAGGGTAACTATTGGGCTCTTGAAAACCGTATGAGATACAAATAAGAAAAAATATATTTAGGAGCTCTTTAATGTAATATTATTATTATTATTTTTAAAAGATCCGAAAACTGACATGAGTGGAAGAAAAAGTTGTTCGTTTTTTTATTTTGTAAGTAGCTTATTTTAAACACTATTAAAAAACTAAAGGCACTTTCTGATGGCAATTTTTTGAGCTCCATATATTTTAAATGCGACTCTACGTCTTTGAGATAAACATAAACTTTGTTTCTTCAAACGGGAGAATGCAACGAAATATTCTATATTCGATAAAGCTTTCCTAGGATAATTCAAAAATTTGCAATAAATTTGCTAAAGGCTTCGATTTTAATTCCTTATTTTTAATTATTTTTAAATGAAGTCCTCCATAAAAATTTTCATGGTAAAAAAATTTGCGCATTGAAGTTGTGAAGTAATAAATATTCCATTGGGCCACCTCCTAATTTTAGTCGCCAGTTTCAGCTACGTTGCTGACGAAAATTTGCAATAAATTTACAATCTACTTAAATTTTAATTTTTTATTTTTTAAGTAAAGCCTTCTAATAAGTTTAAATAGTCAAAAAATTTTCCTCAAAAAGTTTTGAGCTGTTGAATATTCCGCGTCGCTTCCTCGGGTTAAAAAATGGCCAAATAAATAGCAAATGACTTAAATTTTGTTTTTCTACCTTTAAATGTTTTAAAATAAAGTCATCTAATAAATTTTACTAGTTTAAAAAGTTATCAACTATTAAATATATCACTGGGGGTGGACCTTATTTTAGTCGCCATTTTCCGCTTCGTGGTAACGAAAATTTACAATAAATTTGCGAACAGCTTCGATTTTAATTTCTCACTATTAAATATTTCTAAATAAAGCCTTTTCATAAATTAAGATATTTTGCCCAAAAAAGTTATGAGCTATTGAATACCCCGCGGCGCTTCGGGTTAAAAATTTCTAAAATAATACACGAGTGACTTAAATTTTGATTTTTTGCTTTTATATATTTTTAAATGAGACGCTGATAAATTTTAAAAGTAAAAAAATTGCGCATTACAGTTATAAACTTTTAAATATTCCACTGGGCCACCTCCTAATTTTAGTCGTCAGTTTTAGCTTCGTAATAACCAAAATCTCCATGGTCACCCTTAAATTTGGGACACCCTGTACATGGGGGTCATTTTAAACTTTTTCCCGGTGGGCCAAATGGTGCCCAGTCCGACACTGTTCACACAACTTGTGAATAAATTGTTAATTTAATTAATTAAATATTTTTAGAAGAAAGGGGTACGATTTACCCACGTTCTGGCAGCACTAATCGCAATAGCTATGAAGTGTTTTCACTAGTTTTTTTTATCAAAAAAGAGAACGAGAGTCCTCTATTAAATTTTTAATATTTCTTACGGTTTTCGAGATACACCCTATACATTTAAAATAATAAAATTTGTATACTAATATTTTTATTATAATTTAAATTAAACTCCGTAAACCATTTATTTTGTAAGTTCCCACCTATAGCTAATATAAAATTTGAAAATAAAATTAAAATTTATTAAAAAGTTTTTGCCACGAGCCAATTTTCTATCATATTTAATTTACTAGGTTAAATGATTGATTTATTAATGCTCAATAAAGCGAGAGCCCATAATTAGTTTTCACACTTTAATATTTTAAGCTGCATTACCAAAAGTTCTAAAGCAAAGCTCATTACTATCGGTCGCTAATGGCCGGGTTAAATGGCCAGACCGCCTTAAATCACAAATGGCAAATCATAATATAAGGCTTACCCGACTCTATAGGGTGTCACAAAATATTGGTAAAATTTAAAAGCATATTATACTATTAAAAATATGAAAAAGTTTATATAAACATTGCTCCGGCAATGCATTGCCTCCCAGATACAGCGTGTAAAACCTCTTAAAAAAAAGTTTTTTGTTAATATCTTAATTACTCCTTATCCAATTTTGATAAAATCTGGAAGTATTATCTGTAACATTAAAAGGCTAATTTGGCTTTAATGGGTACTTAAACGAATATTTCTGACAAATAAATGTACGACACTGGTTTTTGTGTATGTTTTATATTTTATTTTTATTAGGAAGGTAAAAATACCGTTTCTTTAACTCTTATTTTTTTTAGTAGTTTAGTTTAGTTTTTGAGAAAAAAATCCACCAAATTTTATACCCCTCTTCTGCTCCAAGAACATGGGGAAAATGTCCTATTAAAAAATTATTTTTAAATTTAATTTTATAAATAATTTTTAGTTAAGTAAGTTAGTAACAGACACTTAAGTATTACCAAGTTAAGTACTATAACCATTTAAACTAACAAATTTTACAAAGGTGGTTTTAAAATTGTTTCTGTGTTTTGGGGGGCCAGTGCTATAAAATTTGGTTTTATTATTTGAAAACTAAGCAAAACACAAAAAAAAATATTAAAGCTCAGATCGATTTATACATAAAAATATAAAACTTTTACAAAAGTCAGTGGCGTACATTCTTTTATCACATATATTCGTTAAAAAACCGATTTTGATCGCGAATAACTTTAGAACAAATAAATTGATCAAGATGCGGTTTTCTCAAAAACCTTAGATTTTTTAAAGTTTTTTTATTATATCTTTGCCATTTGATTGTGACATTTCGTTAACACAAAATAAAATGGCCGATTTTCCGATATAGGGCAACTTTGGTATTTTAAATGGAACACTAGTGCCCTTCGGCGGAGCCAGGATTTTGTTTAAGGGGGGCAGGCAAAAGAAAAGTAATAATATACTGGGTGTTTCTCAAAGGTGGTTCCCCGTTATATTTACTTATTGTTTTTACTCCATCCGGGTAGAATATGCAAAATCCGGTTTATGGTCATAACTTCTTTACCGAAGCGACATTATTAATTTGTTAAGTAGTTTCTAGAAAAGTTCTATTTTTCAAAATCGCCTATAATGTGGTACTAAAACGTTTGAAATTAAGTGCTCTATCAAGCCACCCTCGTTATATTATATCTTGACTATACAGGGTATTTCTTTTAGTGGTAAAACAAATTAAGGGCGTATTCCCAAACCAACTTTTTAAAAAATGCTTGTATAAACATAGGTCCAGAAATGCAATGTTTCTAACATACAGGGTGGCAAACTTAAAAAAATACTTCAATTTTGTATCATAATAATCCGTTTTTATTAAACTTTGGCCAGTGTATTTTATAGCCGCAATAGACTTCTTTAGCCTTTTGTTAAGTCCAGTAGCAAGTGGCACCTGAACAAATATTTTTGGCCAAAAATGTACGCCACTAAGATTTTTGAATTTTTTTGCATTTTCCTTAGAAAATTCAAAACCATACCTTTTTACCTCTTAATATATTTTTTATTCCTGCCTAGTTAAATTATATAATTTTTCCAGGTAAAAGTTACCCTAAAAATGTGTTACTGCTCACGAAATTGTTGCTCAGGGTATAAACGGTCGTATTCACCAAGCTCTCACTAACGTTATCAGACTGATAGCAGCTAATGCCAATGCTAAAAAGCATTGGCATTAGCTCCTATCAGTTGATTAGCTTCTCACGACTTTGTGATACAACGAAAGAGTCAGCAACAAATTAGAAACCTAATGTCAAGTAAAATTAAAGATCGATTTACTCACAAAAACCGGTCACGCCAGCTTTACACTCGATTTTTCCAGGTAAAAGTTACTCTAAAGATCTGTTGCTGCTTACAAAATTGTTTGTCACGGATGTAAAGAATCAGCAACATATTAGAAACCGAAAGTCAAAAACCGGTCACGCCAGTTTCACACTGGATTTTTCAGGTAAAGGTACCTACTAAGGAGTGGAGATCGGTTAACTTGCAAAAACCCGTCACGTCAGCTTTACTCCTGATTTTTCCAGGTAAAAGTTACTCTAAAAATTTGTTGCTGCTCACGAAATTTTTTTGTCACTGTGTAAAGAGTCAAAAACAAATTAGAAACCTAATGTCAAGAAAGATTTATGTCAAACTTAATGTCAAAAAGATTGGATCATCATCAATTTTAGGCAAAGAACCAATTCTAAAACGGTATTTGGAAATTGGTTATGTTGACGTTTAATTATTCTCCTTTTTGTTGCTCGCACACGATGTAAACGACGCGTTTAGACAGCGGTATTTGATTGCCGTCTTTATTTGTATGACGCTTTGTGGCATTTTTGTAACTGATTTTTAGTCTACGATATTGCACGCCGGCATCGGAAACGCCGACAAAATACTACAGATATGACACACGTGAATGTGTTCAATTTAAGCATTTTATTTAAAACTTTAGACATAAAATATTCTATAGGCGCAAGTTGCAACTTGGTCTCTGTGTAGTGTAATTTAATTTTAATATAGGCCCTATATGCTGGATGACTTGCCCTAGTGCCGTCTATTTGCTTTGTGACTATCTTAAAAATTATAAACACTACAACACTACTTTAAAATGTAGTACTTTTAAACGTGGCCCGCAAATGAATTTGCACACTAATGTTTGGCCAGCAACATGTCAAAGGTTGCCCATACCTGTTCTATTCGAATGATAGACTATTGATGTCAAAGCGTATATTTAATCAGAGTTACGTAATATACTAAAGTCTAAAGTAAGTAAAGAGGGTCTTTTTAAAATTTTGCTTTTGCCATGGCTTCTTTAAAAATTTTATAAAGTAAGAACTAATTTAGGGCCTGCATATTTTTAAAAACGCTAAAGCTATGTTTACAAAATTTGGTATTTAGGGGTTTTTAGCATGCCTAATTAATTAGCGATACTAGCATTGTTGTCAAATTTTAATACAGTGGCGTTGTTGTTATATCTCGGTAACTGGTAAAGATTAAATTTTGAAAATTTGGAATCTTACTAAGTCGGACCGCTTTTTTATTGCATTTAAAATAAATAAACCATTTTATTTAAAATGCCAAAAATATTTCATGTAGCGCAAAATTGGAAAATCTGGCAACGACGACAGTCTCACTGATCAATTCTACTTACCCAGAAACCCTTGAATGCCAAAATTTGTAAACGCAGCTTAACTGGTTTTAGAGATATTTGAACGCAACTGAACTTTTCACCTAAAATGTGGTGTTGTCATATCTTAGCAGCTTTGTAATTTTGAAAATTTATGGACTTGTTAAATTTAGCCTGCGCAATTTATTGCAATGAAAATAAATGGGACATTCTATTTAAAAAAAAAAAAAAAAACAAAAGATACGTGTAGGACACAACAGGGAGATCTGGCAACAGTGCAAATTTTACTATTAAATTTGCCCATGCCCAATATTTTTTAGACACCAAATTTGGTAAATGTAGCTTTAGCAGTTTTATAGATATTTAAGGGTTGCAGTAATTTTTACTAACCCAGTATACAGGCTGTCCGGAAAGTAAACGATAATGCTAAAAAAGCCGATTAAATAACCCATAAGCACCCAGGAAAACAAAAAATGACCTTTGTAAAAAATCATTGGTTTCGAGATATTGTCACTTGAAATTTATCAAAATTGTCCTCTTTGACCAGATTTTTAAATGCCACACCTAAAAAAATATTTCAGCATTACTTAATAACGATTTCATTAATTAAGAACAAACATTAAACTAAAAGTTCTCTTCAAAAAATATTAAGCTTGTCCATGGAAAAACGTTAAAAAACTTTTGTTTCATCTGAAATAGTAGCAACATTCACAAGAACCTCCATATGTTATACAGGGTAAAAAGTACATTACATACCGTTTTATTACTGTTTAGAGAAAACGATAGTTTACAGAGACGCGGACCGCCGCGCCGAGGTGAAACTTTTCACTGGGGTTTGTAACTATTTTATTTACCACATTACCTAACAAAATAATTTTTAGTTTGTCAAAAAATTATACCATCAGACATGTATTGGGCGTAAAGGTGTCAAAGAGATGTCTAAAATATGAGGCAAGATGTCAAGTTGGCAAACTTTTGAATTTTTGCGACTAGGGTTACTTTTACTTTCAAACTTTTCCAAAGTCGGAAATGTTTACATTAAACATATGGTTGTAAATCATTAATATTAAAGTGCCAATATCTCGAAAATCATGGATTTTTACTGAAATCATTGTATTTATTTTTTATGCTTATGACTAGTCTCATCAGCCCTTATAATAATAACTTTAACTGTCCCAACACCCTGTATGTAAATTTTGTTTATAATACACCAAGATATAAAAAACTTCAAAATATTATATTTGAATTTTTAACCCTTACGTCTTCTGTATAATTAAGCGGCCTACCGGCCCACAAACGGTCAATATTATTGGCCAATATTTTATATTGTACAATAATATTAACTATTTGTGATTTATATTGAAAGGTTGTACAATATATTGTGTCAAAGAAAAATATATATATTTTGCAATAGTGATTTATTGTGTCCTGTGTGGACATAAAGTAACATACCTAATTTCCTTACTCTATGCTTATATCCTAATTCTCCTAAACCAGAGCTTAGCAACTAAGAATGCACTCTCTTGCGGCGCGCTTGAAAGCGGCTTTTAAACAGTGCCGGCAAGGTCGAGCCACCGTGTTCCACGACTGCACAGTACAGAAAATGATAACTGGCTTTGTTTTGGCCAGCAAGTGGTCAAAGGAAAGGCGGGGCAGGAGGGACCTGATCGGAGCCGCGTCGTCGAGTGATATAACCTTTCTTAGTTGACAGGTATTTTAAAACTCATTTTTGTATCATTATACATTTAATGATCCAAACAATTTTAATTAGAGCAATAGTTTTAAACTTAGGGTCTACGTCACTACTTTAAATTTAAAAAAATTAGATTTCAGCTTTGCGGTCTGAAATTCTTAGAGGGGCGCCAAAGAGATAATCTGCTACTGGCTTGATATCTTGCAGTTTACTTTTAGAACAAGTCGGAATGCGCGCTGCTGCACGGCAGACTAGATTACTACGACTCTTCCATGAATACAGTCACCGCACTAATTATGTCCTTTTGCAGTAGAATGTATCGCAAACTACAACAGACTCCATGGACACATGTTGTGGACACTGATCGGCCACGAAACAGCCCTGGCCCTAACCAGAACAAACCCTTATTTTTTTATAAATTTATGAAATTATGACATAAATAATTCATTCTTTTCGTAACGATCTTATGAAATAAATATTATTGGCCTAAACAGCATACATAAACAGACATTGATCGATTGTATATGATATTAAACCATCGCATGTTTCTTATGAACTTGAAAAACGAGCGTTTATGATATTATTTAAATAGAAACATGGTATTTCCTTTAGCCCATCATCAAGATGTCATTTTTATTCCGGTTAAGACTTTTATTACTTTATATTGCCTACCAAAGATAAAAACATAATTCAGTGGTGGCAAGAGGAAGGTAAAAATCAAAACGCAGACCTCGGCATATAAAACCTTGTAAAATTTACTTTATATATTAAAAAGTAAGGTTATTTGGCATGATATACAGTTTGTCTAGTAATTTTAACGACAAACTTTCAGAGGCAACACACTAACCAAAACAAATGAACATAATAATATGTCCTAAACGTCCTACTTTTGAAAATGCACTGTGTTAAAATTTAATATAAATAATTGTTTTTCTTCTTAATAATTTTTTTGCCAATTTAGATACTTTGAGAAATTTAGAAAACAACTACTTTACACCAAACAATATTTTTTGAGGTCGGTGAAGGAATTGCAAAATATGTTTTAAGGAAAAAATGATATGCCACTGCGTTTTACTGTCCGTGAAGGAATTACTGCAAAATATGTTTTAAGGAAAAAATGGTATGCCACTGTGTTTTACTAAAATAAAAATATTTTGCCGTTAAGTTTGGAACACATTTCATCTCCTGACTTTTTTTTATTTGAGGTATGGTATTCGCATAAATATTTAAATCAAAAAGATTTCTTGGCATGGTCAATTCCCTATCTAATTTTACACAATTTAGTATACAGCATCGGCAAGTCAAAGGGTTCACTGGCAATGCGTAAAAAAACGACGATCTAACGCGTGTAGAATACCAACAGGTGGAGATTAAATAATTAATTTCTGCATGTAAACACACCGCACAGTACATACGTCGATATGTGGATGCCAAAAATTAATATTTTTATAGCAACCAAAATGTATAAATTGTATAACAATGTGTTTAATGTATAATAGTCAGAGTTGGGTCGTATTCGAATACTCAGTATTCTGAATAGATTTCAGAATACATTTTGCCGGTATTCGAATAGTATTCGAATACATTTGTGTGTTTGGTATTCGATATTCGGCAGAATACTTTTTGGTTAGTATTCGGGATTCTGTACTTCAGAAGTATTCGACGAATATTTTTAAGTATTCGAATACCGGCGATCCGAGAATTCGAATACCGAAAAGTGTAAAAGCAGTATCCGAATACTAATTTCTTTTTTGCTCTTTAGGTTACTTTTTTGTAGTAGTATTTGAATCTTTTCGATTCCAGTATTCGAATATCGATTTCGGGTATTCATGAATACCGAGTATTCGAATACTTTTTGTCTTCCAAGTATTCAAATAGTCGGTATTCGAATACTCTTTTTTCCGGTATTCGTATTCGTATTCGAATACCGATTTTCAGTATCCTGCCCAACTCTGTAATAATATAAGAGTATGGCTTTCTGTATAAGCAGAGCATTGCACCCTACTCAATTATTAATAACAAAATTATTTTAGTATAATAATAGATCTGTTCGTAGAGAAATCACAAACTACTCAGCGCCAATCAGATTTTACAAATACATCTGGAGACCAGCAGTTGGCAATCGGTCACCTGACTAAATAACCATACTTGACTGGCGCTGACTGGTTTGAAATTTCTTCACGAATGGGCTAATACTGATACGATTTCCCGTATCGCTAGGGTTACCAGATGTCCGGTTCGACCGGACAGTCCGGTCGGAAAAATCTTAGTAAGCCGGACAACAGAATGTCCGGTTTTTGTAGGACTTGTAGCTTAGTGATTTATTGTTCAAAAATGGCCCGATACTTCGGTTTTTGAGTAGAAGCAAATGCTTTATACAGTGAATAAAGTATGTCAACATTAGTAGATTTTTAAACAGACCCACCTCAAAAGTCCTGCTGGCACCCCCCACCCCCCTCATAGTTGGTTAAGGGATTGATATAGTTTTTTCATAATATCTTCTAAACGGTAAATGATAAAAAACTGATTTTAGTGTCGTTAGATAGAGCACAAAATTCTGCAAAATAGTAATAATAAAAATTGTATTTTCATTGATTTAGAAAAAATCTACAACAAAAAAATGTTGGAGGGGAGCATCCACACGACACTTTTTACGATATATCTTCCAAACCATCCACCAAATAAAAAAATGTAGAATACAAAAAATAAAGGCCTAAGTTTTCCCTATTGAATGGTATATAACATTGTACGATTATCTTTTAAAATAAAGCTACCAGTGGCGTACAAAAGTAGCACTACACCAGTATTATACCTAAAAATAGAAATTTTTAATGCACATCATCACCCTGTATATTTTTGAAAGTTTAAAAAAATAATAAAAAATAAAAACTTGAAGCTGTAAGCTTAAGCTTACGTCCATTTTATTTTTATCGTATACTAATAAGCCAAAATAATATTAACCCATGTAAAATGTTTATTTTTTATCAGCAGTGATAAAAAGCTTTTAATTAATGTAAGTAAGAACAACTTTAGGTGCGCAAATAAAATTGATTTATCAAGGTGATGAACACATTAAATTTACTTTAAAACAAATATTTATTTTAAATTGCTTAAATTATCGTTGCAATAAAATAAAATACGCATACAACTTCTTATATAAATAAAATGGTTAATAATAAATTTAACTGAATCAAGTATTTCCAATGCATATCAAACACAGATCTTAAGAAACAACACGATTGGTCTATATTGTTGATAAAAGACTTTTTTTCCACCTGAAAAACGCATATTTCACAGACTTGGTTCATCTTTTGCCTGGTTTCTTTTTACTAAGAAAAAAAAGACACAAAATATAAGGCACGCTTTGAGTGTCAACCCACGAAAGAAACTCTATAAATTACTTTTTATTTTTTTAGCTCATAATTTTAGGAGATTTAAATTGGTATACAACATTATTGAAATGAATAATTAAATAAAGAGGCTGTGGTTATGTAAACGTACAATTTTAAGAAAAATGAAACTTTTTGTATTTCATGCCAAAATGTAATTTTATTTTATAAAATATCATAGCAGAACGCTTTCAGCACCAAAATGGTTAAAGATAGAACTACTTTCTTAAAAAAAAAAATATTTTACCACCTTTTAAGGGTTATTGTGTTTTAAATAAAGTTTAAAAAGTGAATTGTTAGGTAGTTATGTGAATTTGTTAGTGTCTTATTTGACTTTTGATGTACTCCAGAGCTATGATTCCTGCTTAACTGGTAGCACTACCTCAGCATCTAAGATATCTTTACTTAAAATAAACCAGCTCACCACGTTTTTGTATATTAAATAATAAATATACCAGGTATGTATGCCACTTATGATGCAAATATCAATAGATTTTTAAAATATCCTAGAGTTAAAACTCTTGGTACTTCATATTTATATCCACCTTAATAATTCGTATTGCCCTTAGAACTGAAACTTGTAACTAGTTTTTTTAGATGTTCACAATTTATTTATCATAGAAAACACTCTTTCTATTGAAGCATTTGTACAAACTGTCCACGGATGGGGTTAACAAGTAGACAAATGGACCAAAACTTTCATTTTTCTAAAAAAGTCATTCTGTATAAAAATTTTTGCTTGTAAAATAAATAAGATTCACGAAGAGACAATGTTAATTTTATATACAAGGTTCACAAAAATTTGATGTTTCTCCAAGAGTAAACTACCTCTATTTTTTATTTTGAGGCAAAATGTCATTAGGAAAATTTATTCGGAATAATTTGGCGAAAAGGCCTTTATCACATTCGTTTACAGCTGAAAAATTATGTTGAATAGGAATTTCAAAAGAAGCAGGTGTTTTAAAAGAAAATCATGAAAGTTTTTTGGGTCATTTTATTAAAAACAATTAAAATACTTAACTCCAACTTAGTTTCATGAATCTTTTTGATACTCCTGTAAAATTAATAAAGGCATTCAAAATGTTATTTAAAAAAAAATAATTCATATTTTGCTTAAAAATGAAAAATAAAGGTAGTTTACTCTGGGAGAAAAATCACGTTTTTTAAGTTTTTGCAAGCTTTGTATACAAAATCAACTTTTTCTCCTCCTGAATCCTAGTTTTTCTACAAGCAAAAATTTTTATGAAAAATGACTTTTTTCAAAAAATTAAATTTTTTGTCCATTTGTCCTCTTGTTAACCCTATCCGTGGACAGTCTGTAGAAGCCAAATATAAAACATGTTTAAATAAAATAGAAGTAATTCCATTACAATCAATATATATTTTTAAATCAAAACATCCAGAATTTTTTTTAAATCTCCTCAATATAATATCCCCATTCCCTTGGTAAGAAAGCAAGTCCGCTGCTCCAGATGTTTACTGTTTGTTTTGTTTTATAAAATTATGTATCCGTCCTTTTCAGAAATTCTTCATCTATGTTAGTACCAGTACCATAATCTTTCGATTTCACCATTAACTTACGAATCGTAATTAAAAGAAATGGACGGGTATGATTTTAAGTCAAATTATTTCTTTCTTAGTTGATTGATTCCTTTTGCAGCTTTAATTGAAACTACAATCTGACCTTTAGGTTTTAATACAGCTTAATAAAAACTTGCAGAATGAGCGTGTAAAATTATAGCCACAAATCGGATGTGCGATTTTAAAAAAGTTTTTAGTAACATGGGACAGCTTTCAATACTCAAAAAGTAATTTTTCTAATGACTGATAGAGGCAGGCATAGGAGCAAGACATCTGGTTTTGAAATAGCCGGGCATTTGTTGATATTCCACTTCTGTTTCGACGCGTCTCGTCAATAATTTAAATTTTTGCTTTCCGTTTCAGAAAACGAATCTCAAGGAGTTTTTGTCGGCCAAGCTTTGTTTTTAAAAAATCTATGGTCAAACGTAAAAAGCAAATTTACGATATTTTCACTATATTTCCCCTTCTTTTAAAAATAATTCTTTATTTAAAGCTATTGGCACCTAATATTTGAATACCACTTCTTGAAAACGCATTTTTCTATTTATTTTACTTTATGCTACTGTGATTAAAATAATTGAAAGTGAAGTTTTGCAATTTTATTGGAAAAATTGGTAAAATAAGTAGAAAAATGGGTTTTTAAACGGAAAATAAAAATGTGGGAATTTGGTGAATTGAAGTTAGTTTTCTATTTAAGTTTAATAAATATCTCAGAAACAAAACGTTGCAGACTAAAAATTATTTTATAGTCGTAATAATCACCCCAAAAAAACCCCGTATGACAAAAATCAATAATATCGGCGTGCTGTCCGATAAATAAACAATTATTTTTAAAAAATCTAATATAAATTCGTAATAATTTTTAAGGTGTGGGTAATCATTATTCTAAAAGCGATCAAATTTGACGCAATAATAACCAACGCTAAATTTAAACCAAACCCTTTTAAATTGCATTTAATTATTACCTAGACAGGAAAACCAATATTTATATTGTGTTTCATGCAAAATGAAACAGTGTAAACTATTTTCAATCCAAATAGGAAAATTATTACGGTTTGTTGCTTTTAATGATTCCTCTGTGATTTTAAAATGTATTGTTTTGGTCGTAAAATCTCAAACCTATATGCTGGTTCGAACATTTCTAACATGTTCTACTTCAGAGGAGCTTTGTACCCCTGCTACCTTTGTAATTAACTAAACTAAACATTACATTATTTTTAAAAGGCATTGAAATCAAAACCAAAATAATTTGTGATGTAATTGCTGTTTTCTTCTACTTTTACGAATATGTAAAACAACATTTTTAGTCTAAGACCCGAATAGGAAGCGACCTTCACCCATCTGTTTACCAAATAAAAACTGTTTTATATTAAAGAAAGTATTTAAACAAAGGAATCGCAAGAGGGTTCCCCAAAAAGTATTATTAAGGCTATGGCCCATTAAAAAAATATATATAATTTTGTTTTAATTCTAATATATCAGTTTTTTTATTTTATAAATAAAGGTTTGAATTTTTTTAAAATTTTAAAGTTACAAAAACATTCTGAATTATTTAAAATACCTATATATTTTAATAATTGGGCATTAGCGACGAATTCAGAACTAAATAGAATTTGCATGCCTATAAAGTGTCATAAAGGCCTGTTTCCGCAATATTGGGATCTCGTGTTGCAAAATTTTGAGTAAGTTTTTACAGGTATTAATGTAAAATATTTATTTCAAACTAGTATTTAAGTATTGGGTTTTTTTAATTAAATGCAGCTGTTATATATCAACAGTTTTATGTTAAGAGAATCATTTATTTAGTAAGTAGTAAAAGTATGGATAAAATACCTGACTTTCCGAAAAAAATCTTCCGGCAACATTGTAACAAGAGAGTTGAAATGAAGATAAGCCGACAAATGGATAGCGAGGCTATCTACTTGCCCCGCTGATTTTAAAAACGCCATATTTTTTTATGGGCGGCTGCACGGGTTATTATTAATTATTAATAAAATTAAAAAAACTGCTAAAGTTTAAGCACACTATAATAATTCCAAGGTATTGACTTCACCTAAAAATAATATATACATATACAGGTCTGGAAACCAACTCGTCGACCATAGGGAATTAAAAACATAGTAAATATTCGAGGTGGGGTCCGACGAAACGAATGCAGTAAGCCGGCAGCCCCTGATCTCGTTCTGCTCAAATCAGCGCGCTCGATGCAGCGGTGAATTGCGGGAGAGTACATAGTAGATTGGTGAAGGGGATTAAACGTATACATTTCCTAAGACCGGCGGTTTGGTTTCCATACCGGCAGTTACTTCAGTTTAGATATTATTTGGACGAAGATGGTAAATAAAAAAGCAATTATATATTGCCAACAAATTTGAAAATTTTAGAGGCACTTGTTACCACGGACCAGAACAAACCGGGGTAATGGTAAGTCTATTGGTAAATACCTATGAACATTAGTTTTATTTATTATTTTTTTATATATTTCAAAAAATAGGGGTTGTCATAACACAAGGTGTATTAAAAATTTTGAGGTTATTTTATTAAATTAAATATACCCTTGAATATAATTTCTTAGGCAACCCTATAGCGATACATTAGTTTAAATACTATTTTTAATATAAAACAGTTTGTATCCGGTAAACAGGTGGGTGAAGATCGCCTCTTATTCGGATCTTGTACTTTTTCTTAATACACTGCTTTCTAAATACTTTTGAATGTTTAATTTTTGATACTTATTGGAAAGAGTTAATTATTATAAAATTGGGGGTAACATTATTTGTATTTATAAGTAATAAATGCTTTTTCCAGTTTTTCTGTATGTACCATCGCGTTCAAAAAAACTCAGACAAGCTTATTTGGTTTGATCTCCCGGACTTTTATGAATTACCTGATTTTTCTATATTATAATAATAATGAAACTATCAAAAATTAATAGGTACTTAGTTGTCAGTATAGGTTGTCAGTCAAAAAAATATTCAGTTTTGGCATCTGCTGATATTATGCCTCGTCTAAACCAGCAACAAAAAGTAATACTACATACAAGAGTTATTGAAGGAGTTGCAATAAGGAATATAGCCAATGAGATTGGCGTAGACAAGAACACCGTTCTACTTGCAAAGAAAAAAATCAATAATTTTGGCGATATGAGAAGAAACCCAGGCTCAGGCCGGAAAAAAGCTCAAATGCAGAGCAAGATGCCGGTTTAATACAATATTTACAGGCCAATCCATTTCACACCGCTCTCCAAGCCAAAGAAGTCGCTAACTTTCCGGCATCCATTCAAACCGCTAGAAGGAGAATTCGGAATTCCCAAATTATAAGGAATAGGTCCGCAGCAAATAAAATTTTTTGACGGAAGAAAATAAAATTAGACGAATGCGGTTTGCCAGGGAGTTTCTAAATGCAGATAATCTGTGGCATAAAGTTATTTTTCTGATGAGAAAACTTTCCAGTCGTGTCATAATGGAAAAATTAGAGTATATAGACCCACTGGAACGAGATATAATAGTCAATATACTAGAAAGGTTGCAAGAAGCGGTAGGTTTTCGGTTAATGTTTGGGCATGGATTAGTGCCAGAGGACCAGGGGTTTTAAGAGTTATTCCAGGACGTTTTACTGCGCCCGTTTATAGGGATATATTAGAGCAAGTTATGCTACCATCGGTGGAAGCTGTATATGGGGATGATTTTACTTTTCAGCATGACAACTCGCCAGTCCATCAGGCCCGAATTATTAATGCATTCCTTGACGAAAATAATATTAATGTGCTGCCGTTCCCTCCAAAGAGCCCTGATCTCAACCCGATCGAAAATGTGTGGGGGCTTATGTTAAAAATAATTCACCAACATGATTTTCGACCAAGAAATCAAGAAGAGCTCCAGCAAAAAATTATGCAAGCTTGGGATCATATTGATAACCAGCTTACACAAAATCTAGTGTTTAGTATGCCCCGACGTTTGCGGAGTGTATTAGAAAATAATGGCTCTATTACAAAATATTAATATAGTTTCTATTTTTAAGAGTATAACCTGTTGTTGTTTAAATAATGTAATAATTATTTGATTTATTTAATTTAAATAAAAAACCTTATTTAATTTTTTGCGTTTGTGTATTTTTGAAAGCGATGGATCGCGTTTAAAAAAAAACACACACAAGCTTGTTTTGCTTGATTTCCTACACTTGTATAATTAAGTAATTTAATTCTGTAATAAATAAACCTAGCTGGTATAAATTACCTGAATTGTCTATATCCCAATAATAAAACTATCCAAACTTAACAGGTATTACGTTGTCAGTCAAAAAAAAAAATTATAATAGTCAGGGAGCTAGTAGCATATAATATTTTGAGTGTCTGAGTTTTTTCAACGCGATGGTACGTTGTACGTACAATAAATTTAATAATAATGTTAAAAATTTATAGAGATGTATGTACCTCCAAAAATTATAATAGCTTACTGAAATTACTCTGGGTTGCCGTAAATTGATAATAAGATTGTTTAGGCGATTTTGCAACTCTCCATTATTCGTTTCATGTACTTTTAATGCCAAAACAAAAGGAGACTAACTCTGATCCCAATAAAAACAGAATATAGTAAACAAGTAAATCTGAAACGCAAATGATTAAAAGCAGCAGTGCGACACATTGTTTATAAAACCAAAGAAGATGCTAACGCAGCGTAGCTAGTTATTTTGTGGTAATATGTTTTAAATTAGACCGATCAGGTGGCAAATATAGTTGGGTCAAACAACTGCATTTGTTTTTCCAGACCGCCATATTTTTTATGTATTCACCAACCATCCACGACACAGTGCACAGAATATAATAAGCCCCTAGTCCTCATTTTTGTTGATTACGTGATAGCGTTCGACCAGATAAATCAAGAACAAATGCTTTATACACTAACAGAATGTCGCGTAGACCACAGATATATTAACATATATTGTTTTAGAAAAGTTGACTGTTTCGTTATAGTTTGTTGTTCTTTCTTTATACCGCCTTAACCAAGAAAGACAAAAAAATTACTCATTGACGTAAGTCTGAGAGAAATTGTTAGTAATCAATCAAATGTCAACAACTGTCGTAATCATTTGTCGATATTTTAGACATCTTTAATATTTTCTTAAATTTTCATGTTAAAGTATTTAGTGCCTATGTTTTCAACTAACCGACTATCCAGAATTATTTTGATGTACTGTGAACCTGTACTTAACCTGCAACTTTGTGAACGCAAATTATATTCGTTCAGCGTAAGTTGTTTAAAACGATTTTTAATGTTAAGTCCTGTTTTGTGATTTTATTATACGATTACTGTAAAGTGTTAGTATTTTTCATATAGGTCGTTATTATTAAATATGCCGCAACGATATTTAGAAGCCGAACAAGTTCCTGTTCTAAAGATGGTAAGGTATTTTCAAATGGAGAAAAAGAAGGTAAACTCCCCGTGAGTGCGGTATTTAACGTAAGTTAAAAATATTTTATTTCTCATAGGTTTTAGGTTTTATAAATTAAATAAAATAGTTTAATAAATATTTTAACGTCTAGATTAAAAAGTATTTTTTTTCTTTTTGTTTAATATATGTCACAATACACGACCTGCCCTAATCTGGCTATGACATCAAGTAATGTGACGAAACATTCACCACATCTGAACAAAGTTTTAATATTACAAACGTGTACAAGGTTGTCAAATTTTGTTTAAAACTGGACGAATGTACAAAATACTTTCCCACCAAGAGGAGTACCAGACAGGGAGACATAATGTCTCCCAAGCTCTTTACGGCGCTCTTGGAACACATGTTTAAATAGATGGATTTTGAAAATATGGGTTTAAACATAAATGATCAGATGCTCAAGCACCTAAGATTTGAAGATGACATTGTATCTATAACAGGCAAAATAGAGAAGGCAAGAGAAATACTTAACAGGTTTAATAGGGCATTTATTTAAAACAGTTGGCTTTAAAATTAACTTTAATAATACCCAATTATTGACAAACTTGGTGTCAAGGGACAAAAGATCTCTGCATAATAATCACGTTGAACGTGTAGGCTCGTACAAATATTTACGTAGGGCACGAAATTCTTTAAGGCAGAGACAATTAAACTTGGGAAATAAAGAAAAAAATGGGTCTTAGTCTGTCATCTTTTGGGAGATTTAATAACATCCTACAGTCAAAGATTCAAAATTGTTGAGAAAGAAACCATTTGTCTTCTTTCTGGGCTAACTAATGGAGCAAACAGACTAACACTAACAAAGAAGGCCGTATAAATAAACTTTAAGTTGCACAGAGGGTCACGGAAAGGTTAATTTTGAGTATATCTTTAAGAGACATAGTCTTAAATACAGGGCTTCGCCACTGTCTGGGGTGACTGAGGAATTTTAAAAATTTAAGAAGTTAAAGTGGAACTGGGCTAGACATGTAGCAAGAACAACAGATAGACGATGGACAAGGCTGATTCTTGAATGGAGACCAAGACAGAATGCCTTACAAAGCAGAGAGAGAGAAGCACCTACACGATGGACAGATGACATCAAGCGAATCGCACATACTGGATGTGTGCAGCACAGGATCGACAGTAATGGAGAGACTACCGAAGGCCTTCGTTCAACAGTGGACACAAACAGGCTGATTGATAAGGATAATGATGATCTACGATACAATAACAATACGAATAGCGTTTTGTCGAAAAATGTTTTTTTTCATTATTTGTTATTTTGGAAAAAGCCTTTCCCATAATATTATGTATGTGGTATCAAATTGTTTATAAAAATGTTCTTTTGGGATATGCAAACAAGTCACCATTTTTCTATTTAAAATAAAGGAGTTATCACCATAAAAGGATTCTTTAAACTTTTACTCCGTCCAGAGTAGTAAAAAACAAAAGAGTTTTAAATCAATTATTACACGGCTACTTGACTTCAAATTAACCGTTATACCATAATCATGGCACTCTGGATTAAAATTTAAAATAAAGAACTTTAAAAAGATAAAGTGTCAAAAAATGACGTATGGGGAAATTGTATCCAAAATGTTGTATGTTTTCGAAATATGATGAAATTTACCGGTATTGCCATTTAAAATTTGAAAGTAGCAGGCATGTCTGTTTAAACCGAAAGTCATAGAAAATAATTAAATATGTAAATCAATCAATTCATAATAATTATGTCAAATAACGATATACTTACCAAATTTAATATTTTTACCTGAAAAGATAAATCAGTTTTAGGGGTGAACCACCTGTGAGAAACACCTGGTATGCAATATTTCTTTTAAATACACTGTAAATTAAATAATATTTTTTCCGCAAAATTCTTGGGCATAAAAGTCCTAAATAAAAACCCTTGTCAAATTTTGTTTCTTAAAGTCACATATATATTTCTTCTAAATATTGACGTTTCGGCGATTTAGCCTTCATCAGAATATTAGGTCTACAATAAAAGGGAGACAAGAAGTACAATTAAAATACAAAGTCCAAGAAAGCAGATAATCAAAAAATTAAATAATATTTTAAAATATATTTTCATTAGTGGCAACTAAGGTATGTTTTACCAAAGTAACCATAATGTTTTTTTTTTTAAACAAGTTTTAGGCCATCCAATATGAATAAGAAAAATACATATACAGAAATATTCACGGCGAATCTCCTATTCTAGATGTTTGAAAGTTATAAGGATACATTTCTTAAATTTAGACTCTAGGTTTAATAGTACCTAGGGGAGCCCAAGAGGCTTAATTTGCAGTTTCTCGAGCGTCACAGAGATCTGTTAGGTTGCAAAGCTTAGAAGATGAGAAAACAACAATGTTATATAATGTATACCTTTTCAATGTTATATAATGTATACCTTTTCAACGGTGCGTTAAGCGGCTATAGACTTTTAAATATGTCAAAAAAAATATTTGTTTTATTTTGGCTTGTAGAAATCGTTTGAATCGTATTGAATTATATATTTCTCGTTATCCTGAAATTATTTTCTTAAAAATAAAAATATAAACACGCTCGAGAATGTCAAAATGATGATTTTTTTACAACTTTGTAGTTCTCCGCTTTCTTTACGTCACTCTCAAATTGTCAGATTAGTGTAATATACATTGTTTGGCATGTAATTAACTCACCCTATCTTAATCAGACGCGCACGACGATTTCTGATGGATATATTTTTGTTTTTTACGATCGCCCCTGTATACGGGGTTCATATTTGGTAAATGTATTTAATCAGGTACAAGGTATCCTCCAGTATATTTATCTGTTCCGCTGTAGTAACTTCCGAATTCCTTTTTGGGCTTCCCAACTATAAGTGGTATCGATTTTTATAAGGCAATTTATGCAAGTAAAGAAAATAATAAAGAATGTTTAAAAGAAAAATAATAAATATTTTTGGGTCCACAAACATCATTTTTGACAAATAAATTTAAATATAGTAAAAACGCTTAGATTTATTAGGCATAGGACATGGAAATTAATATTGCTTAGAATTTTGATAAAAATGTAAAAATATATGATAAAATATTGGGTGTTCTGTTTAACTAACTGATGCGGAATATATAAGAGATTTGGCTTATAAAGATCCATATTCTTTACTGTGAATAACCCTGTAAACCTATAAATAAAGATAAGTGTAGCAAAAATGCCGTTTTTTTAAATATTTAAATTTGTTTTTAATTTACTCTGTTGCTATTCAAGGTATTTTAAGTAAATATTTGTTTCTAATTGAAATTTATAAATTTAAATAAGTGAATTTTTTAAACAAATAAAATGTAAATAATACAAATTTAAATGTCGCAAATACCTGTCAACGCTTTTAAAATTACATTTTTTCATCCAAAATATTATTCTTTTTAATTACACATTCATGGAATAACCTACTTTTTGCAAATAAAGTATTAAAATAGATATTTTTATTTAGTAAATAGCAATATTATATTGTTATGGATTTACAATAACCAAAAATAATTCTATACAAAACTGCCCACGGGCAGAAAAGAACATACTAAAATTAAATTTTATTATTTACTACAATTAAGCAATTAGCGTGTTTTGAATGCATGCGTTCTTTGCCTAATCAGTAACTGCTAGTGTTCAACACATTGAAACTCAAATAGGAGCTGGCTCAACGTGTATAGTTTAATTTACTGTATACTACACGCATTTGCATTTGTCGTAAAAAGACCTGATGAAAGTACATTTTATAAATACTTTAGAAATGTACAAGGCCTCCCAACATCATCAAAATTGTCAAAGATTTACTTGTAAAAGTAAACCCTGTATAATATTTGATGTTCGGTTTATACGCTTAAACTAATAGTATATTTTTATTTAAGATTTTTGTTGAAAAAATAACCAAGTTATCATTGTAAATAATGGGCAATGTTTTGGGATATTAGTTTATTGTATATAACCCAAAAAATTAAATAAATAAATAGATTCTTAAATTAATTAAATATTTAAATAAATAAATAAATAAAATAGTCTCAAATTAAAAGAAAAATACAAATAACAAAATGTGGTTTGATTCTATTTTAAGGCAAGGCAAAGTTTATACGAATAAACTACATATAAATAATTGAAATTGCTTTCCAAAATCCTAAAACAGTTATATTTTTTTTAGTGTGCTAAAATTCATGTTTTGATTAAATAATACATCTTTATATCTTTGTTTATTTATTAGTGCAACGACGACTAAATATTTTTACAGTTAATCTACTTGTATCAATACGTAAATATAACAAAAACATGCTTTTTAATAAAAAGACAGAAACATTTCAACAAAAATGTATTATACAAAATTTTTCTAAACAAAAATTGGGGATACAAGAAAAACACAAGCTAATTTAAACATTTATTAAACATGCCTGTACAAAACAAATTAAAAATTACAGACAAGATGCATAAGTATATACATATAAATACACAATAACACCAAGAGTAGATTTACTTTTAAAAATATTAAGAATATACATTCAAAATAAAAATGTTAAATAGTGTAAATGCACATTTAAACACCCATTATAATCTACCTTGACTTTATCCATTGTGACTTTTTAGGTTAGTGGCGGGAATCGATGGGTATAAAAGAAAAACCTATTAATTATTGACACAAAACTGCACGGATCTAAGTTCAACACTTCTACCCATAAAACTATAACATGAAAAAAAGGTTTGACACATCGTGTTTTTGGGGTATTTTTACGTAAACGATGTACACCGACAGGGGGTTTAAAAATAACTAGAGTTCATTTTCCTGCCTTGATCCTGCTGTGCGGTTGATTTTCAGCGCTCGGCGCGGAGAAGACTACAACTGGAGGAAAACTGAAAGCGGCAGGATACAGATTGCTTACTCCTGCGATGATCGTTTAACTTTGCGAAGAGAAGGATGCAGAATTAAAGGATACGCCAATACTCCCGAAATGTTCCCGAAATGAAGTGTCGCACCAATAATAGTTGGCCTTGAATGCGGATTGACGGTTGCAGATTCATGCAACGAGTCAGTCTTGTTTCATAAACTACGGTGTAACACAGTTTATCACAATTTATTGTTGTTCGACTTACCATATTTTATAAATTAACGTGTCCACAACACTAGACTAAAGGGGTTAAATTAAATTACTTAACTACACTTTTTTTAACAATAATTATTATCATCATATTAATGACACACTTTCGTATAGGTACAGGGTGGGCCAAATTTGACGTTTGTTTATAAAAAAATCATATTTTTGTATAATTTACACAATAACTGACCTCCATTTGCAAGGCTCAAATTTGGAGCCAAACTGGCCGGTAAAAACCGCAAGTCGCTATCTTGCGTCGTTTACGCACTACAGCGTGTTTCTTTATTTCGTGCGTTTTCTTTAATTCTACACAACTTTTTATTTTTAAAGATATTTTAAATCTATAAAAACTTTTTTGCAGCAACTTTTTATGCAGAATGCAAAAATGCTCTTTTTTTCTGATGTGACCCATTTTGACCTATTTATTTATTTTTGTAAATTTTAAAAGGAACACCATGTATTTTATTTCAGTATTAAAATGCTTAAAAATTACTTTACACTTTTTTAATTTTTTAGTTGATAATAACTACTGAAAATTAGTAGGGTTATTATTCTTATAAAAAGTAACTTTTCTGCGTGTATGAGACACAAATTATAATACAGTTAAACGTATTATTTCTGCTAGACACCGCTTTTCAGTTATCCGAATATCTGCAGCAAATATAATGTACAGGGTGGGCCAAATTCGACGCTTCTTATAGTAATCTTATGTTTCTATATGTTTACGCCCGATTTGCGAGGCTCAAATTTCAAGACAAGCTTACTGGTAAAAACTGCAATTTGCTATATTGCGTCGTTAATTCTCTACCGCGTGCTTCTTAATTTTTTACGTTTTCTTTAATACTTTTTTATTTTTAAAGATTTTTTAACTCTGTAAAAACTTTTATACACCAACTTTTATAAAGATTGCAGATATGCTTTTTATTTTTTTGTGACGTTACGCATTTTTGACATACTTATTTATTTTTGGAAATTTAAAATGAAACACACTGCATATTTTTGTGTATTTAAATGCTAAAGAAATTACCTTTTTAAAAATGTATCACACTTTATTTTTTTATCCGTTTTTGAAATATTGCATTTTTTTATTTATTATTAATATTGGCTAGAAAGTAGGTCATGAAAACAGTAATCACGTTTTACATTAAACATTTTTAATATAACGTTTCTATTTTATTGACTTTTATGGCAGAAAACCCCTTATAATAATAATTTAATAACTCAAATAAGAGTAAAGACAAATTATTTTTTAAAAGTAAATGATTTTATTTTATTGATGTTTTGCCCCAAAAACTTTTTAATCAGGGTTTATTATTACGTTGTAATTTAATGTACCAAACGACAATTAATTTTTGTTACGTATGCAGGTAAATTAAAGATGACCATGGAAAAAAAATGCAAACTAAATTTAGGCCTTTAACTTAACTGCAACCGTAAAAATTATTGTCGTTTGTTACATTAAATTACAACGAATTAATAAAACCTGGTTAAAAAGTCTTTGGGGACAAAACATCAATAGTGTAAATTAATTAACTCTTAGAAAAAGAATTATACTTTACCATTATTTAAGTTATTAAATTATAAATATAAATGGTTTTCTACCATAAAAGTCAATAACACAAAAAAGTTATATTAAGATTGTTTAAAGTAAAACATGATTACTGTTTTCATGGCCTACTTTCTAGCCAATATCAGTAACAAATGACAAAATATGCAATATACCAAAAACAGATTAAAATAAATATAAAGTGTGATACATATTTGAAAAAGTTTTTTTTAAGCATTTTAATACTAAAATAATATACAGGGCCTTTGAAATTACCAAATAATTAATAGTTTATTTTTTAATTTTTTAATAGTTTCAACTTACAATTTCAAAAATAAATAAAATGTCAGCCGAGAAAAAGAGCATTTCTGCAATCTGCATAAAAAGTAGCTGTAAAATTGTTTTTTTAAAATTAAAAAACGTCCAAAATAAAAAGTTATAAGGGATTGAAGAAAACGCACGATAATTAAGACAATGCGTAAAAAATACGATCCAACGGGTGTAGAATACCAACAGGTAGAAATTAAATAAATAATTTCGGTATGTAAACAAGGTGACACATCGCATAGTTCGTCGATATGTGGACAAAAATGTCAAGATTAATATTTTCATAACAGCTTAAATTTATTTTATTGTCTAATAATGTGTTAAATGTATAAAAATATTATTAGTATTGCTTTCTGTATTAGCCGAGCATTGTACCCTACTCAATTATTAATACCCAGTGTCGGATAAACCTATAGGCAAATTAAGCAATTGCTTAGGGCCTCACGTTCGGGGGCACCACAAAGGAGGCACCATAAAGAAAAAAAACAAAACCCATTTTTTGTATGTTTTATAAAGATTTATTTCTACTTCTTAAAAATCTTAAACGCAAAATGAATTTTGTATGTGTTTTATAAGCGTGAGGACCTTTTTTTGGTACTGAACAGGAGTGAATTGCTTAGGGCATCAGATAGTCCTTATCCGGCACTGTTAATAAGAGAAGTATTTTAGGTATAAACAAAAAAAAATAAAACGCACCAAAAAGCTAAAATTAATTTTAAAAAAATAATAAGTCGGTTTAATACCATAGTATGTTATTAAAGTATAAAAAGGTTTTGTTTTGTTCAGCTATTAAAACAAAATAAACTTTTCTTTGAAACTTTTAATATAAAAATCAGACGTCATTACACAATTTAAATAATCTAAAAGCTTGTCGCGAAATTTACCTGAGTAGATAAACAAATACCTTGATCTGATTGCTTTTAACTTTTTAATTTGCAAACTAAGTAAACAGGAGTACTTAAATCTCGCGACAAGCTTCAATATCATATAAATTGTATAATGACCTTTTATTTTTATAGTATAAGTTTTAGAGAAAAAGTAAATTGTGTTCTTTTAGGGTAGGGTAGGGTATAAAAGCTTGTTTATAAAATAGTTTCTTACTTTTAATTTATTTAAAATTATTAATTACTTTGTAACGTGGATATAGATATAAATGTATTTTAAACACTATTTCTGAAAAATAGTAACAACAAGTACATACAGTAAGAATGTTAAAAGACTTACCTTCGCTTTATCTTGTGAATAGGACAAGATATCAATATCGGGTAAAATTTGGGCATGAAAATATTTTTTGTCACGTGGCCTAGTGTCAAGATGGCACTTGGCACTAGCAACTTTGTTTTTCAAATAGAAAGTGGGGTTAGGTAGCACCTCGTTTTGAAAGCACTTTAATTATCTACTCAACGCCACTTTGTTTTTTAAATTCGGCTCAGCAGTTCCAGACTTTCAAGCCAATTCCATTAAAACCGCATTGTTTTCATATGTATGAACATATGTGTTCTAAACGTCTTAGTTTTTAAATTACTAGGTGTTAAAATTTTTAAAAAATTGTTTTTTATAATAACTGTTATACCAATTTTACATATTTTTAACACTTCCTATGTGTGTCGTCCATAAGAGGATTAGGGTAAATATTTTTTAATGAAAAATGGTACGCCATTGCATTTTTCTAAAATAAAAATATTTTCTTAAATTTTCATTTGTTTTGGAACAAATTTGATCATTTGACCTTTTTTTATTTGATGTACGGTTTTCGCGTAAATAAATATAAACCATTTCTTGGCATGGTCATTTCATATCGCTTATGTCAAATTCCACAGTAAAAAAACATCTTTATTAATTATTCTTCTTTCATTGGATAGGGATTTGACATTTGTCATATCCTGTATATTATCACCATGAAAACAATTTTTAATTTTTTTTTAATTACCACATTAATTTATATCTAATTATATTAGTGTCGGAAATATGGCAATCTAAATATGATTTTCATTAAAGTACTGCCATTTTCTTGTATAAAAAGAAAACTTTATATTCTAGGGTTATAAATTACTCATCAGGGGCATAAGGGCCATGACACACTAGGCGCTAAGGTCTCGGTACGCTCACGGTCCGGTTAAATATCTTACATGCTATTAAAGGAATTATTGGACCGTGAGCGGAGGGCTAGAGTGAACAGTCCTAGGCCACGATCCAGCCATTTAATTAAATAGCATGTAAGATATTTGATCGGTCAGTAAGAGTACCGAGACCTGAGCAAACGCCCAATGTGCATTGACCCTTAATATATTGTGCCACAAGCCCCTTTCTATTCAAAGTGAATTTATGTATACATAGTGTCCAAGATAAGGAGGGCCAGTATTAGCATCCTGCTTTTGCTTTTATGTCGGCGTACCTTAACCAAGGCTCCGACTCGTTTATTAATTACAAATATATTTACAATTCTGTTCTACATTAAATTATACAATTGATCTTCACGGTTTGGCTTGGGAGGTCCCTTGCTCATCGTGGTTGTCCTAATTTGGAATAAATTCCTTATTAGGGGGCTAGGAGACACGGAATTGCGGGGTGCGCGTTGTTTGACACTTTCCGCGTGAGCTTTAAGTGTCCTTGCAAAATCCAACAGTAAAATAAATGTTCCTATTTATGTGTTAATTGGTGGTATTATGATTTTTATCTTACGTTTCATTACAGGAAAAATTGATCAAAAAAACCTGTTTTATATTTGTTTTGTTTGTTATATGCTATTTGCCTGAAATTTGTAATAACATGCTGTTGTTAAAAGCATTATATGTATAATATGTATTTAAGTTCAGTAGCCAATAGCAGCTCGTTCATCGATTGTTCGGTGTGCGAGAAATGTGTTTAAAGCGTAACTTTATGGAATCTCAATGGCGTAAACGGCGTTAATTATTTAATTATTGCTGTTATGGTGGAGTATTGGCATCCCAGAAATGGTAATAGATACGAAGTCGGTTAAATGAGAACAGAGTTGAGGTCTTATGTGCCTAATAATATGCTGTTTTAAAGTTTCAAGTAATTTCAACGCAAAAAAATAAAAATTTGTTTTATTTTTTTCCGGTTTTATCTAAAAATCAAATTTTAAATTAAATTGCACTTTTGAATTGCCAGTTTTCTACTCTATTCAACTGTGGTATTTTATTTAAACTGCGACGTTTCGTTTTCGTAGGACCATTATCAACTTTATTTTTTAAATACGATCGTGTTATTCTAATATTAAAAATTTAAAAGCCAAATATTGTATGCCACTTTAGCTTTAAACTAATTATTGTTTGCAAAAAAAAGGAAAAAAATAATGAAGACAAGATTAGTTTAAATTTCAACTTTGATGATGGATATCTCGAGAACGAAACGTTTCCGCTAAGGTTCGTGATTAGCGCCCCAGTATACCGAATTTTGTCAATATCAGAGTTGCCGCAACTTTTTAGAAAATTCAATAAACTCATTATTAATATTGCACTTGCATATTTTTCAGCCCACCCTCCAAATGTTTCTGCCGGATATCGCCCAACTTGACCTGGCTCGGCTACTGAGTCACCTTTAAATATCAATCTGGCAGTTAGGCGCCATATTGGGAAAAAATTAAATAGGAACAGAGTCCCTCATTAAAGAGTGGCAACATTCGGCCAAGGTGCTTACAGAGAAGGTGGCCCAACTTTGATATGACAGTAAACAGCTGATACATCAACGTTATTAGATTCCTTTCATTTACCAATATAAAATTTAAAATATAGTTTATACAATTGTGAAAGTCATTTTAATCCACTATTTACTCACAAATATAAACACGATTAACACCTTATTTACAAAACACTAAATAAATAACGATATTTTTTTAAGAAGGATCCCTTTGACGCCACATCTATCAACTGTCAAATGAAAGTTATGCCACCTTGTCTCTAAGCACCCTGACATTTGGTTTTATTGGTTTGGCGTGTGTTGACGTCACGTCAAACCACCATTTTTTGGCCATGTGGTTAAATTATATAAGTATCAACATCAGTGCTGGAGAAATACAGTTTATAGTATTCGTTCTATGTATTTTACACCTTTTATCAATTAAATTGCGAAAGTTCAGCAATTTTAGGCGTTCAATGAATTATAACCGCGGTAATAATTGGTGACAACTTTGACGTATAATACATTGTTTAAAACGTCAACATAACCAATTGGTAAATACCGTTTTAGAATTGGTTCTTCGCCTAAAATTGATGAATGTTGCATCCATCTATATACGGTGACGTCATAGCTTGCTACGACTAAAAACTATTGAAAGTGAAGCTACGCAATTTAATGCAAAAATAATGTTAAATACGTAGAAAAACAAGGTTTTAAAAGGTAAAAATCAAATATTGTATGCCACTTTAGCCTAAAATCTAGAATTATTTGCAAAAACAAGGAGGAATATAGTGAAAATAGGATTAGTTTAAAATTTAAATTTGATGTTGGATATCTTGAGCACGAAAGGTTTCCGCCAAAAAATTATTTAGGATGTGTGATTAGCGCCCCAAAAAGCCTCGTTTACCAAATTTTTTCAAAATAGGTCTTATAAACTAAAAACAAAAACCGGATAAAAGAAAGGGTAAATAAAAAAATAGAAAAAAAGACTTACTTTTATCTCCCTTTATTTCAAAAAAAAAAGAATAAATGTAAGAATAGGTACAATAACTAACTCAAAACCTCCAACTCTTTAGTTTTATTAATAACTTTTGCTACTAAATCCAGATCATTCATCGAAAATAAGTGTACGCCTCCAAAAAGGTCTCGGTTGGCCAAAATCTTTTTAATTAAATTTGCTGCTAAATTAATGCCATAATTTTCAATCACATCCCCGCTATCCTTATTTTCCTCCAGAAAATCCAAAACGTTTTTAGGTACTTGAAATTCACACCACTTTGCCATATTGATTAAGGATTTATAAGATTTTATTACGAAAATTCCTGGCAATATTGGAACGCTGATATTATGTTCTCTGCAAGCTTTAACGAACTTTTCAAAAACTTCATATTCAAAAGCTGCTTGGGTTATTATAAAATCTGCCCTATTAGATACCTAAAATATCATAAATATTTATAATACAGGTTGTTTCAAAATTCGGTAAAATAATTTTAACAGCATCAGGGCCGTTCCTGGCCGTGGTGCAGCAGGGACAATTCTGCCGTCCTTAGTTAAAACGTCCTAACTACATTTTTCAATAAGGTTGACCTATATGCATGTAACAGTTATTCTATGCATTATCCAGCATTATTTATCTATTTTCACAAGTTAACGATGTCCAAACTTCATTGTGTGTGTTTTGTCAACGAAGTTAGAATGTTGCTACTTGGAAGAATAGATAAATAATGCATAGAATAACTGTTACATTTATATAGGTCAACCTTATCGAAAAATGTAGTTAGGACATTTTAACTAAGGACGGCAGAATTGTACGGGGCGACAAAAATTAGAGGGCGGCATTTTGCAAATGAAGGGCAGTTTTTTGACACGAGTGGAGTTTAAGGAGTGGTATTTTTATTTGCTTTTCATAAAACACCAGGGGGCGCCAATTTTTCTTTCTGCACAGGGTGACAGAAGACCCAGGAACGGTACTGAACAGCAAATTTCAGAGATCAAAAGAGTGTTTGTTTCGTTTAAACATATGTTTAAAAATGCACTCCTTACGAGCCATTGTGCTTTTCGGCACCTTCTCCTAAAATAAAACATCATGTCAACAAAATTACTAAAACAAGCACATCAGCCTACGACAGCCGCGTACAGGCAGGTGTAATGTAACTTGCAATGTAACATGGAACGCAACAAAAATTTGCTCGTTTAGGCGGTTGCGCGTAATGCGCGCTGGATCGTTTCGTCGTAACTTTGCAGCAGTTTGTGCTAAATCTACCGTTATTACGTTGATCTACCGTTTTCAACCATGATCTACCAGTCTACCGTTTTAGCACCGAAATGTACCACTTTTTGAATACGGGATGTAGTATAAAACATAATGAATATTTTATTGATGATAATTATTTATTTTCATGGGCGCCAGCAGGATAACTTCCAGGGGTGCTAAAAAAGAAAACAAATTTGAAGAGGTGAAAAAGGTCCTCACCTTCTAAAACCTACTTTTTCATGCATGTTCTTTTGTATTTCTCTTGTTTTTCCCAGGGGGTTCAAAATTTTTTAAATACTTTCAGGACCAAAGAGAACCTAATTTTACCATTAAAACGTACCTTTTCCTACATTTTTAACACTATCCAAAAGCCAGGGGTGTGCAAGTGCATCCCCCTTTCCGCACCCATGTGTATTTTACTTTTGTAATATCATTTTTTTTTTAGTGGGTAGAATAGCTTTAAAAAAATCACAACAATATCTACCTTTATGTCTTGGGTGAAACACAGTTTTTAGGTAAGGATCTTTTTTTTCTTTTGATCGATCTCAGTGTGTTTTGCATACTAATTATACATTGGTTCGTAGTATCCGTTTGGACGTGTTTAAGTGATGTTGCAAGAAGAAATAGAAAACGAGTTTAAAATGTGGACGAAAGAGAAAACAATTGAAGAAATGAAAGTTATAAAGAAAAATAAATTTTGTAAAACCGTTTCTTTTATTAAATACCTAAGTATTCTACCCGCGGCGATATCTTTTGGTTGGCCGATTTTTTCTACCAAGCAATATGTTAAAATAAAAAAGGGCCCGCAGTACAACCTCGTTAGTCTACATGTTCGTTTCAAATGCTGATAATCCTATTTGCAGAGAAGGTTGCGGTAGGGTTGCGACACCACGTTTTTTTACGTAATTTTTAATAATTGTAGCTCGGAGAGGGTGCAATTAAGGATTGTAAAGAATTTATAGTGAAGTTGAAAACACCCTGTATATCAACTTTAATAGAGTATTTTAACATTTGTGGCTTTCCTTACATTAAAAAAATATTAAAACCAAACAAAAATGTACGACATAAAAACATTGAAATAAATTGAAATAATTCAATTTTTAATAAAACACAACAATAGATTTGATTTAATTCATATAAAAAATTTAAGCGATTTAAGTTGAAAATAAAAAAGCAAGTAAAAAACATCTGACATGAAAAAACAGTAAGTCAATGGGTACATTCAGTACTCAGCCGCTTAACCGCTGAGTAAGCGGAGTGTCAAAATAAAGCCATCCTATTGGTTTAATTTGACAATTTTGATACTCCGCTTACCCAGCTGCTATAAGCAGCTGAGTACTCCAGAATGCGCCCATTGTATTTTGAAGACTAATGAAGGATTACTACTTTTAATACAAAAATAAGACTAGAAAATTTCAAGTTTATGTATACACGTTGTGCCAGATCGATACTTCCAATAGAATTTCAATGTATTGAACACTAGCAGGTAGTAATTAGACAAAGAACGCATGCATTCAAAACACGTCGTTTGCCTAAATAATGTAGTACATAATAAAATTTATTTTAAGTCTGTTCTCATCTGCCCTTGCGGATACGAATCCGGTAAACGTGAAACACAGAATATTAACACATAATAAAAAGAAATTTCTGTAGATGTAGTAATTTAAAATTTAACGTAACAGAGTTAAAGAAAGTCAAAGAAAAAATATTTGGCTAGACGTAAAAACAATATCCTATACGGACAAAATCCCGTTACACATGAAACGTACGAACGCCCGATGCCCTACGCCTGACTGCATTAAAAGTAATGTATCCTAACGCCTCTATGTAAAGGTTACATTACTTTCAATGCATCGGGCGTAGGACGTTCGTAGGTCTCATGTGTAACGGGACTAAGTTTGACCTCGTACTATCCATGACGCGGCGATAAAAAAATAAACAAATGTT
Source organism: Listronotus bonariensis (assembly GCA_014170235.1). Lineage (NCBI taxonomy): Eukaryota > Metazoa > Arthropoda > Insecta > Coleoptera > Curculionidae > Listronotus > Listronotus bonariensis. The sequence continues at coordinate 42,501 of JACEGR010004654.1, read as the reverse complement.
GTCTTACTTTAGACCGTTTCCTTTCTACGCATTTGCAAAAATTTACCATTGAAGTTTTAAAGTAGCATTATACAAAGTTTAGATATACACTATCGTGTCGTGCCACTTTTAGTAGATATTATCTCTATAGATTCTACTGGACAAATACTCAAAATGACTAATTTGAGAATTGAAGGGTTGTTTAAGCTCTCACTAAGCTGGATACAATAGTTATGGAGCTTGCTATTACTTTACAGTTAAGCCTTAAAGCGGAGGTGAATTAAGCAAATCTAAATTAAAAGCATGTATGCCTGAACACATAATAGGAAGAGTTTATAGATCCCACGTACAGATTGTCCTGAAGGCGCAATAGATAGTAAATTGGAAAATAATATAAAATTAAAAACGAGGTAGGAATTCCAAAAAATCTTAATTTTAGTTTTGTTATTTAAGATGATTTATTCTGTACCTCAGAAGCATTTGTGTTAAGTTCACTTTTTAGGAAATGTTGAAACTTTAAGGTTTGAAGATTTTTGCTGTCCTGCAAAATTTTAAAAGGGGACTTCAGTCAGTCAGTTCTGAGGTACAGAAATAATAAAACACATTTCTTAATAGTGGACCTTAGCCCAAATGCTTCTGGGATACAGCATTATTTATTATTTCTTAATAAAATTTTAAGGTAAGTATACTTAATAGGTAGATGTGTTCATTTTTTTTATTCTAAAATTTAATCTTTTAATTAAATAAAAAAAATATGTCCTAGAGTTTTTGTTTTATGTATTTTTATAGTTGTTTTGGTCTTTAGAACTCATAAAGAAATTTATAAAAAATGAAAAAAAATTTCTATTCGTCCTTAAATTTTAACGGCCAGTTTCACAATAATTGGTTAACACTAACCATACGTTTTTACCATAGAAACAACGAAATGTGATTGGTTGCCAAAATAGTTAACCTCAAAGTGATGGTAACCATATATTGTGAAACTCGGCATTAATCTTGTTTTATACCGAGTGGTAAAAAATAGAGTTATATAAAATATATGTAGACTTTTTAGATGTTCTATTTATTTATTTTTTCAGATTTTTAAAAATAAGTAGATACTAATTAAATGTACGTATATAAAGTACAAAGCACAAGGAAATTTTAATGCATTACGAATATTTTTGTAATATTGAGGAATTATTGTAAATTTAGTACCTTTTCTTGCAGATATTTAATATCAGTATCCAGATCTGGACTACGAGGGTGAAAATCTGGATATCCGGCAACACCAACACAAAACTGGTCTCCAAAATGATCTTTTATAAATGAAACTAAACTAGAGGCATAGGGAAAATCACATTTACTGTCATCTTTTTCTAGCACATGTGACCAATCTAAAAAAGACAAATTATTACTTGGTTATTATTAGGGGTTGTGTTTTTTAAAACTGTTAAAAAATTATATATTTTAGTTATAGTAATTTAAATGAAGATACATATCTTTCTTTATATTTTGCTCATTTGCTATTATTTTTCGAAGGAATATTAACCAGTACTATAAACGAAGAATGTATTTTCCTTTAAACCAATTTAACCCGGAAATTTGATGAGGTAACTATACAAGAATAATTATTAATATTTTTTTCTAAACCTTAAACCACTAAATAACAATTTGCAAAAATTGTAGTAGCTGATAATTCCGTAATTTCTTAAATATGTCTAATATTTAAGGGCCATAAGCAGCAATTTTTATTTCTAAATATTTTAAATAATATTTGGTAATTGTCTAAAAAATTGCGGCACTCCGATTCTGACCAATTTTGGTATACGGTTATTAGGTAAGATGTGGCGCTGATCACAAATCTAATATAAAAATTCGGAAACGTTTCGTTTTGAAGATATCCGTCAGTAAACTAAAAAATTGAATTTTTACTATATTCCCTCTTCTTTTTGTACAAAATTCTGGTTTTTGATTACTTTTCTTTAAAAAGCTGTTTTTATTTATTTTACACATTTTCGCTTTTTGTTACGAACTGAGAGGAATTAACTGACGAAATTTTGCATCTGGCTTACGGTCTATTATAATAAATAATATAACGTTTAAGAATGTCAACTTACCTCCTTGCAATGCTAAAATATTTTTAACACCTCCATCTTTTAATTCGTTTAAAATCTGCAACATACGCTGTTTATTTAAATTTCTTCCCGCCAGGTGCAGCAGGACCGAATATCCGTTATCACATAGCTTTCGCGCTAATTTTATAGCAGGAATTTCATGAGCAGGCAACTCCAAATACGTCGTACCTAACCACGTCACAGATATAAATTCTGGTGCAATAGTGGGAAGTATTTCCTGATTAAAATCACTGTTTGGACACAACTCTATTGATATCTTGCTTGCTGGCGATTGTAGAATATTTTTAACAAATTCATTTTGTCGTGAAATACTCTTTGGTACTTCAATAGTATTGTTAGTTTTAGTTAATAACAACTCTCGCATTTTAAAAGTACCGTGTATACTGAGAAAGCGCCTAAACATTGGTTTATTGATTGCTAAACATTTTACTGATGACCTTGTTATCTGTATTGAAAGCATGTTGTCGCCGCTAACAATAACAAAGAATACCGATTGATAACAAAACATAAGAGGCTTTTAATAAGTAGAAACTTTCTTACTAAGGATTTACTTTTAGTGATAATCCGAACAAATAAATAAACTACGCTTAAATTTTTATGCACAGAAATAAAGGATTACCTTTACTACATGCAGTTTTTATTTATCTAGCCGTAATGGAATAAAAAGTCTAAAGCCGCATTCAGACATGTACGTGTAACCATAGAGTAAGGAAATTATAAGAGTTATCATGGAATAGCCGATTTAAGGACAGGTCATGCGAAAACTCCCAATATAATTTTATTCGTTTCTCGTTGAAATACCGCCAGTTAGTCATTTCAGTAAGCTTACGTGTCTCCCCACCGCTGATGTTACACGAGGCGAGGCTTCGACCGACGCATTTAAAGTGTAAACTGGAAAAATAACAAGCCTGCCGCAAAAGCGGTACGAAAATTTTAGCATGCCTGGTTTCTCTTATCCGTAGGTACGTTACTTTATGGTGTGACGCAACCTGCAATGCAACATGCAACGCAACAAGATTCGTACGTTGGGCGGTTGCGCGTAATCCGCGCTGGAACGCCCATCGCGATCCATATATATGTCAGTTTTTTGCGGGAACACATAGGCGTTCGATGTGGGTTCGCAGTATCCGTTTAAACGTGTTTGAGAGTTATTGCAAGAAACAATGGAAAACGAAGTTAAAACGTGGAGAAAGAAGAAAAAATACTTTATTAATTAAAATATTTTAAATAAAACAACTTTCAGTCATATCCACATATGTACATATGTAGATGACTGAAAGTTGTTTTATTTCAAATATTTTGATATAACACTCCACTGCCAGTATGGACCACTTCAATAATTTACTTTAATAATTAATTAAATGTTATAAGGATAAATCAATTTTGTAAATTGATTTATCTTTTGACTTCTGTAAAAACTACTGTTAAGCCGGCAGTCCATGAGAGCGGTTTTTCGCCCGCGTATTAAAAATACGCGCAAAAAATCTGCTGACACGTCTATTGTAGCGGAAAATATAAAAGCGTTTTGTTTTAAATGGTGATTTTATGTTAGAATTTTTATGGTTAATACTACGGTTGTAAAGGTCACCCAAAACCGGTGCCGACTTTTTGGTTTTTGGTCGTATTAAAAGTAGGATAAATATCTTTTTTTTCGCCAAATATCATACTGAAGTAAATAATTAAAATAAGTGTAGTTAATGTCGTCCATAACACTTCTTTTATTTAAAAAGGATCTTTAACATCTTGCCTTATCTTCAAGCAACAACTCATCAAGCTTACCAACTAGTTCAAGGTTATACTTCCCGGCTATTAATTTGAAAAATCCGCACAATGTAGTGGAAAACGCAAAAAAGTTAACTTCATCTTAACTTTTTGCTGATCCTTTGCACTAACCAATAACAACGCTGAATTATCATCCGTGAGTGGAAAACCGCTCTCATCGCTCTCATGGACAGCCGGCTTTAAGTTAATTTGCACTAAGTTAAAAAAGAAAGGAATAAAAGGATTTAAAAATAGTTCGTTTCAGAGCACATTACACACAACCGTCTAAACGTGCGTTGGAGTGAAACCTGTCCATTCAATTGCTTACTTCTCTCATTTAAAAAATAGAATAATTCGTTTCAAATACCTTTAAATACTAACAAATATTTTAAATCCTAACAAATACTAGACCAAAAATATAATCTAACACTTCCATTGGGCCAAACATTATGATCATTTAAAATCAAAATTGTGATCCTTTAATTCTTTCTCAAAAAGTCGATCCAATGAAACAAAAAAACGGCTTGATGGATTGAATCGAAACTTTGTGGAGTTTTTAGGCATATTGAACTGTAAAACGCATACTTAACATTACTGGTTTTCTCGATATTTTTAATTTAGCGCTTGATTATACCAAAAGCCATAAAAACCCATTTTTTGAAATTAATCTAAAAAATAAAAATATTTTTTCCAAAACCATAGCCGATTATTGTAGAGTATTTATTTAAGATTCTAAAACCCTCCCTAATTTTTTATGCCATCAGCGATTGCTGAGATCTTTATGGTTAAAGACAAAAAGTCCTTTTTTGTTCAAAGTTCAATATCGCAGCGAGAAGTGGTCGTATCCAACTTTAAAAAAAATTAAGATAAATGAAAGTTATCCGATCACTATAGTGAAAAAAAATCCAAGTTTTTAGACCAAAAAAAACGAAAAAACCCGTGTTTATGAGACGTTTATTCTAATACACGTACGACAAATATTCTCGGGAAAACCCCTACGACCACTTTACAAAAGCGATGGGGATTTCATCTGGATTTGATATTCCAGAAGTTAAGACTAAATTTCATCAATCACAACTTTTAAAAACTGAAACTGGCAAGCAAAAATACTCTTTCTCTACATGCAACATGTAAACGCGCCATTATGCTCTATTATAATGCAAATTTGCCTATCAAATTTCATTCAAATTGGTTACGTGGTTTTCAAATTATTAAAAAAAAATAATGAAAAATCAATTAAACTTTAACACGTTTCACACCCACACTCTGTATCTCGAAAAAGAGGCGTTTTTGGGTTTATAAGAACTTTTTTCCTTATTTTTGCATAAGGAACTTCTCCCTGGACGATGGCGTGTTTTTTTAAACACCCTTTAGAACGCCTCGCCGATAAAAAAATGTGTAAATTTAACACTGGAATTAATCTAAATGTAAAGATTTTTTCTCAAACCTATATAGAATGTTGCTTATTCTACCACTTTCTATACATACGTATTTTATGCATATAACAAGCTGTATATGTTGCATATATTCCGGTCCCTAATGATGAGTGTGCTTAATTAAGTAAGTGAATTTTCTGTGTTCCGTAATACTTATAAATGTAAACACTGTTATGTTTTGTTTTGAATTTAAAATGAATAATTTTCCTTTTTTTTATTCTTTAGCAAAACCACAACTACAGGTATAAATGGGATAAAAATAAATAAAATCATTATTTTTCTTATTTACAACTTTATTTTATGAAATAAATGTACTGTACAGATCCGTATAATATACAAATTAATAAGAGGACTAAATTATAAATAAAAAATCAATCAAACTTGTCCCTATAAAACATATGTAAATGTGTAATGTAACAAATTAACATTTTGGTAAAATAGTCCCAATTAAAAATAAAAACAAAATTATCTTGGACGAAACCCGTCAGGGAGGTTAAAGGTCGATTCTCACTATACGTTCCGTTTACCTCCCATATCCGTCACATACACCGTGAGCTCCCCTCTTACTGGGCGACGATTTACGGAAAGGATAGTGGACATATAGTATACGATTTGCCTGTAATAATATTTTATGCAAAGGAAGCCTGACAGTTATGGGAGGTGAACAGGACGTATAGTGACAATCGACCTTAACAAAACACAAAGTGTTTTATCGAACATAAAACATAAACCTACGACCACAGGCTTCACGAAACATTTTTTAATGCTTCCAATTTAACCATGATTTAATGTCGACGACGTGCAGGTATTTGATTCTGAAGTCGTTACTTTATGTTCACTTTAGAGAATCAATCATATAGCTTGGCTTATTTAAGGCCAAGTATAAGTAAGAACAAACTTCTGGTAAAATGATGTCTTGTTAATATTAAATAAAAACCAACAGAGAAAAAAACAAAAATATTTTTTTATTATACACAGGGAGAAATTTCAAGATTTTAGCTCGAGGTTGTGTTATCTCCCGACGCGATGCAAAGGGAGACAATAAACCAAGAGCTAAAATCTAAAGTTTATCCCGTGTATAATAAACAATATTTTTCTGTGACGGGAAAAACAACGGTTAAATGTTGAAAACACATATTATTACAGACCTGCTTTGCTATGGAAACATTTAAAGTAAACAGTATATCTGTCAATGTAATTCTGATATTTGGCGGATTTAAGTAAAAAAATTGAAACTTGGCGTGGTTATTTAATAATTATTTTAAATATTATAAAGTTAAAAAATGACCGATTGTACTTTTGATATAAAGGAACTGTAAGTTTTGTATAATAAAAAAATCTAAAATTAAATTTATGCCTTTTCTTAAGTGTACGTAAATCCAGGAAAAAAGTAATTCATGAAAAGGCACATTTTAGTACCTGTCAACAGAGATGAAATGTTTTTTCCCATCATCGAAAAAAAAATTACTGTAATAAAAATATTATTGATCTCTAACCAAAATTAAAATATTTTTAAGGATATTAATCACAAGACACATCTCCCAAATGGTTTAATAAAATTAAAATATATTGGTAAATAAGCTACAAAATATAATACCTATAAAGACGGCTTACCCAGTAAAAAATTAATTAATGTGTTTTTTAATGTTTTAAAATAACCAAAACAACTAAAATAACAGTTAAAAACGTCTGTTTTTTTCAATAAAAAGTTCCTATAAATATGGGTAAATACAAATATTAATTATGTTCAAGTTTCATTCAAAGCCTTTTCGATTACACAGGGTACTTAACATCCTGTATCTCGGTTATAATCCCATGCTTTACTTTTTTATTATACAGGGTGTTTCAACTCTATTTATACATGAAGAAATATCTTTGCCCCTGTACAAGATTTTAAAAAAACAAAATGTCAAAATCAAAAATTCGAGTTGCTTCCGATTAAACCAGAAATAACTAAAAATAGAGAGATATGGAAAAGCTCTCCTCTTTCCATAGAATTTACTTAATCCACGTCTCATTTTGATATGCCTAACACTCTAGAAGTTTTAACTTGTCTAATTGATTTGTTGACACCCTGTATAGTTTTATTTTTCAGAGATTAATTATAGTTTATAGCACCCCGTATATTGTACCTCTACAAAAACGTCTAATTGGTGCAACGAATGTGTGTGTTCTAGCCATTTAAATGTACAAGTTAACTTGAATAATAAAGCAATTAAAATTAATAAAGTTATAAAGTATCGAGACAAAATACGGGTAATGCCCCCTTCATAGTCACATAAGATATATTATGAATAATACAACCTATATTCTTTAGCTATCTAGGTATATCACAAATAATTAATTTTTATTTTATAAACTTCACATATTTTGGCATTTGACCAGCTTTTAGGAACTTTAAATAAGTATTATGCATGTCGTTGCTTTTCAATACATTTTAACCGAATATACCCAATGTACTCTCATATTTTTTTAATTTGTAAATAATATTATTTATTAGTAAATATTCGCAAATTATCAGGGTGATTAGATAAGCGTAACCACTAAAACATCATCTACTCTTAAATTCTTAAAAGAACAAATAATTTATGAATTTGCACACTGAAATGCACTTAAAATGTATTTAAAACTAAGTTTTACCTCAATGTTGCTGTCACTTTTTGCTTTTTTTCATAGTTTCAGTTTTTTAGTTTTAAATAACGTTATAAATTTTATTAACTTTGGGTGAAATGTTCGATTAAAAAGAGATTTTATACTTTTAACAGACAGTAAAAATTAAGTTTCATTTTCAGCAGTTAGAAAATATTCTAGAAGTAAAACTCTGTCTAGAATACAAAAATTTTACAGACATAGTAACGTTAGTTATATTTAATTTTCATGCTTAACCAATCGTGTTACATCTGGATTTTATTAAAATTTTAAAAATACTTAAATTTTGTCCCTTTACAGCCTCTTCACACAACACCACTTCAGCTAAGTGCATCAATAAAAGCTGCCACTTCTACTGTAAAAAATACTTAAACTTATTAAAACACAAAATTTTAAGGGATAAATATAAGTACCTTGGCAATTGTTGGTCGTGGAAGAATACTCTGGCCTTCTCAATATGAGAAATTTTAATTCGTCAAGTAGTTTTTAAAAATTAGTTATAATAGAGAATTGAAACATATTCTTAAAAACTTTGGTAACGTCCTAAAAAAAAAATGCTGTTTGGCTGTCGTCGTAGATTTTGTTTCCTTGACATTTCGCCAGCGCGAGTAGTTGGTATCCTCAGAAGGTTCCTAGTAGATTACTTGCGTTACTCTAGTACGCAACAGTATAGTAGAACGCAAGTAATCTACTAGGAACCTTCTGAGGATGCCAACCAGTCGCGCTGGCGAAACGTCAACGAAACAAAATCTACGACGACGGCCGAATAGCTCAAAAAACATAAGTTTAGCAGAAGATGGCCCCAAAAGCCTTAGACAGTATAATAAAAGATTTCAAAAATATGTTTCAAGTTTTACATGTCAGAATATTTTACACATTTTTAAGACTGAGGTGATTTGTAGTTTAAAATTAAAAATTACTAAGTGCGGTGTCATTTCTTCTTTAACCTATTTGCTATCCATTCTAAACCTTGATACAATCTGAAAAGAAAGTTATTAGTGTTAAATAATTTTTCAAAAAATTAATACTTTTTTAAAAATATTTTAAAGTTAATAAATTTTACTCTAAAAATAGTTAGCGAAAACCTCGGCAAAAAGACCCAAAACTAGCTTAGCATGCGTCAAATTAAGTACTGGAAATAATTAACTATTAAGTTTCACGCTCTAATTGAACTAGACTATATTACATCATTAAATACAGTACCAATCAATTAATCCACTCGTCAAAATTGTTTAGTTTACTCTAACCATGTTTTCAAAGCTTTTGCAAACCCTGTATACAGATTCAACATTTTCTTTTCGTAAATCATAGTTTTTACAAGCGACATTCTTATCATGAATAATTTTCTCCTGCTTTTTTTTATTGATTTGTTCGAAAACGGTGACTCAATTTAAATTTGGATCGACTAAAGGTCGGGCCACACATAACCGCAATGAGCCCATGGCCGTGCCTTTCCCTGGTGAAATGTAGGGGGATACGGTGCATAAAGTTTTATATTTAATCAAACTGCAGTAATATGAGTCAATTATACCCAGCTGATCGTAAAATAAACCTTAACAAATAAGGTGATACAGTTTTAAGGTTTGGCTACATATAACCACACCGAGGCCTGCACCGTAGCACGGCCGTGTCTCGGTTTTGAAATGAACCGTGGTAATCAAATGCTGTAGGCTTAATATCACCCCTCCGTGCCCAACCACAAATCCCGCACCGCATTTTAACAAGTAAACAAACATCACCGACCAACGGTTGTAAATACGTCCCGCCTCGTCTGCCGCGACGCATTTTTAATTAGTCAATTTACATCGGACTTGTGATGTTTATAGTTTATTTGATTTCTCGAAATATTAATTTAAAAAAAAACTTATTAAAACAAAAAGTAACAATGTATTAGTAAATTTTACTCACATATTATTCACAAGATGTAACCATAAAATTAATTTTACGTTTTTTAATATTAAATCACTTTTTCTTGTATTGTTTATTTACAGCAACTAACATTTAACCACTAACTTTTAATTTTTATACATAATGTAATGAACTGAAATAAAGGGTGATGCCCCTAAACCCAAAGCTTGGTTCGGGGAACATTGGAGCTATCCGATTCACGTATTATTTCCTTGGCTGGGCATGTTTCTGTGTCTGGGTCTTGTAGGACATCGGTGCGGTTACGTGTGGCCCAATGATTTAAAGAATAATATGGATGAATGTAGCGAGAATCTGAATTACCCTTGCATGGGCTTCGCGCAGGGTGCTAGCTGTCATGCGTAGTGAGATTTTACAGACTGCTAGAAAATAATCAATAGTTGATCACAGGTTATTAACAGGACCGGCTTTAACACTTTGTATTGGCTTTATTTATAAAGAAAATAGGCCAAGTAATTTTGTTTGTTGGATAACATATTTTTACATTTTATTATAGGTTTATACCGGGTGTTTCTCACTGGTGGTTCCCCCTATAACTTTTTACCTTTTCAGATAGAAAAATGAAATTTGGTATATCGTTATTTCACATAATTTTGGATGGATTGGTCTATCCAATTGCTTTCTATTACTTCTAGTTTAACCAGAAATGACTGCTACTTTAAAATTTTAAATGGATCACCGGTATATTTTAACTTATTTCAATAGAATATGACATTCTGAATAAAATGTCACCTCATATGTCATTTTTTGACAGGGAGATATGACCATAAATGGGATTTTTGCCCTAAAATGTCGTAAAAAACAAAAGACGACTAGTTTCATTTTTCCATGACTACTTGACTTAAAATGAACCGTTTTAGCCTAATCATGGCACTCTAGATTGGAAATTAAAAAATAATTTTTGACAGCAGAAGTGTCAAAAAATGACATATGAGATATCATTGTATTTAGAATGTCATATTCTATCGAAATAAGATAAAATATACCGGTGGTGCCATTAAAAATTTTAAAGTAGCAGTCATTTCCGGTTAAACCAGAAGTAATAAAAAACAAGTAAATAGATCAATCAGTATGTCAAATATCGATATATTAAAGTTCATATTTTTATCTTCAAAAGTAAAAAAGTTATAGAGGGAAACCATCTGTGAGAAACACCCGGTATTCATATTCTTGAAAATATCTAAACTGTTTGTCATTTTATTAGGTATCGAGCTCATCGCCGATTTTAATTAAAGTTATATTACGACCGTGTTTTGAGGCCATAATTTTAAAATCCAATTCGGGTTTTTTGTACAAACACAATTTTTAAGTTATGAGAACCCTTTTTGACTTAACCTTAAAACTGAACAATATTATTTGTATTAATATCTTCCTTCGTAAAACTGGTTTAACACAACAAAACTAAATGGTTTTGATAAAATGCTTGAGAATAATTTTATAGAATAAAACTTATAACATCATGAATATTTAGTTATTATTATTTTTAAAATAGAACAGCGTCAAAAATGTACTCCTAATTATTTTTTTTCGTAAAATAACAATTGCTTTATTTTAGTTTATTTGGTGTAACTAGTATTATGAATAAATGTGAATCAGGTGAATTTATCGAGTTAAAATTACGTTCTGTTTAGTTAAACTTAAGGTGTTTAATGCAATCGTTGCGACGCTGCATTTGGCTTGTATATCAATAGAATTGTTTCTTTCAACACTTTAAAAACTACGGCGAAAGCGGCACCGAAACGGTAACTATGAAAAAACGTCAAATATATAAATAGCCAGAAGATGCTTGAAATATTGTTTATTTTTAAGGTAAGGGCAAACGTGACCTCAGATTTGTGATCGAAGCTAAAAAACATAATTTAACAAATATCAAAATCGGCTGTGGGCCCAACAACACCATACAACAAATCATGCTTAAGTTCTGTTTTTGCAAACACATGAGGAAAAATCACAGAAACCAACCAAAGACGATCACCAAATTACTAATTCTGGCCCACATCGCCGCGTCGCGTCGGTCGATTTAACGATCGGGAAATCCCAAATTACGACGAGTGTGGTCCTGTCTCTGTTGAGGTAAATGCTTTCAGACTATATTTATTAAAATACTGCAAATTTTGTCATTGGTACCAACTCCTTTTTTAGCTATAAAAATCCTAGGTATTTGAATAACTGCGCATGTCCAAGAGCACCCTGTAAACCTCCCAGTGTGGGGTTAAAAATTCTCGCGCAGGTCCATTGAAAATACGTAGGGACCGGTTTCTAATAGCTATCCGTTTTATTCTTGAAATCATTGGTGTGGCCATACTTTTACCTATATTACAATCAAAGTTTGGATAAAAACGAACAGGGATAAGTAGGAAAATCCGTTTTATTTAAACAAAGAGGTATACAGACATAATACAAAAGACATACCTTAACAAAAATGTTTTTTATTTTTATTTTTGAGGGCATAAAAAGTGCTTTTGAATTTTTTCGTATTAATTTGTCCCACTTTACTCTATCACCGTGAATCCGGGCTCGGTGCGGTTATGTGTGGCCCGACCTTTAAATGAATACCTATTTTATTTTTTAATTACAAACCAAGGAGTCTATGATACCTTAGTTTTCGTCATGAATGAAAGCTAGGAAAAAGAAGAAAAAGGATTTCTGTGAAACGCATAAAATTTAGGATTATGTAAGTAGAAATAAAATTAAGCATAACATGACTGCGCTTGTGGCTGCTTCGGTATGATCGCCGCAACAGCGATTACCGAAGTTAAATAGTGTGAAGCTCTGTTCAAACTAAATCTAAAAAGATAGTGGAGCGACGAGGATAGCGGCGAGCAAGTAGCGCGACATCGCGTCAAAATCAAACGCATAAAATCAAATGCATGCGTACCTATAGTAACGCGACGAGTTTGAGGGACAAACTAGTCGCGTTAGAGAGATAGCGATATAAATTAAAAAAAAAGAAATGTTAAGAAAAGATGGAGCTTTAAAATTCAATACGCTAGTAAAAAATTTTGACGTTAATTTATTCCACAGGGTGTGAAAATTTGGGTCAATATGCAACATTTGGGTTCCCTGTATAACACCTAATCCTACAAAACATTTTGCAATCGCGATCTTAAATAATTATCTTGATGAAAGGAGCTACAACTGGACCAAAAGTTAATTAAAATCTGTCAAAAAAACAAAAAGTTTTTAAGATTGTTGCGCGCTTGTTGCTGCTCCAGTGGGGTCGGCCTCGTCGATTACCGGAGTTAAGCATTGAGCAGCGTGGCCTTAACTTGGATGGGTGACCGGGCACGCGGTGTTCTACTCGGGTGTGAACGAACGGACCGAGCAGCATCCAAGTTATGGAGTTAGTGTGTGAATGGAAAGGAGTAGGGGTCAAGGCACAATAAGCCTCTAAGGCCGCAGTGCACCACCTAGGGGGCGATAGTCGAACCTGGGTGGGAAGACCCCAAAAGGGCGAAAAAAATGTAAACAAAATTTTCTTTGTCCAGGAGTGTATAAAATATACTTACCCTTCCCCTGTAAGTGCACAACATGATTGTATATGCCACTGTTGTTGCTTTATTGAAGTCAAATCTAGTTCTTTTGAAATCTCCGATGCGCTCATTGATCCTTTTACATCCTGTTTGTTTGCATATACTAAAACACCCGCTTTGGATAATTCTTCATGCGCTAACATTTTGTACAATTCCTCTCTTATCACTATCAATCGTTCTCGATCAGTCGAGTCAACTACTACAATGACGAACTGTAATGAAGATAAAAAATAATTATCCCAAGGTCAAAGCACAGTGGGCGCTCAGTTCTCGGTATGCTCACGGTCCGGTCAAATATTTTACATGGCATGTCTCGGTGCGCTCATGGTCCGGTCAAATATTTGACTTGCTATTTAAATATCATTCAAGGTCATTCATTTAAAAAGCATGTAAAATATTTGACCGGACGGTGATCGTTCCGAGACCTAAGCGCCCAGTGTACTTTGACCTTTAGGGTATTGTTAACGTTTACAGACATGAATCAGGATAAAATGCGAAAAACATGAACTATCGAAAAATTTAAGGTACTTTCAACAACAAATCAATACAGTGTGATATTAAGAACAAGGTATTTTTTATTTATTATTTGTTTTTTTTATTGCTTTTATAAACATTCTTTCATATTTTTTGAATACGAGCACAGCCCAAATATGCCATGGCACCATTTATCTTAAGAAAGTTAATAATAAATATTCATTTTACTTTTAAAACTAATAGAGGAAAGTGACCAAATATGGAATACCATTTTGTTTTTTACACATAATTTGCATAAACATTATAAATAAGAAACTTTTTGTATTAATTGTTAACAATCATATATTTATCCCTTATTTTGTAAAAATTTTAGGTTACATTGATTAATTTTAATAAAGATTTAAAAAAAACTAAAAAATGATAAAGGTAGCCAAATATGGAATAGGTACCCAAATATGGAATACTATAAACACCATTAAAAGTTAAACTTACTTAACAAGAAACTCTTTGGAAACTTTGGTATAACATAGAAAGCAACAAAAATAATTTGAAAAAATCACAGATTCAGAGCCCGTACTCTGTAACGCAATAGAAAAGAAATTTCTTGAAATGTCCATATGATTTACATTGATAGAAAGGAAATTTCTTTTCTGTTGTGCTACGCAATAGAAAAGAAATTTCCTGAAATGTCTATATGATTTACACTGCATAGAAATTTCTTTTCTATTTCGTTACAGAGTACGGGCTCAGGCGTCAGAGTCTGAATCCAGCGCAATTATTGTGCCCAGAGCCCACACCAACGCTGTGGGTGTGTTAAGCGAGGTTGACACGTGACTTAAATACGAGGGGGAAAAATATCTCTGCAGGCAGCAGATTCCATCATCTAGATACACTAGGGATGTAAGAACGAACAAAGTGAGTAGTGTGGGGCTTGTCCAGTTGGACCGTATAGGGATGCATACGTGCCGCACCACGAGTTTCTCTAATGGGAACCACCCTAAGTGGAGGAACTATGCTGGACAATTTCACAGAGTAGAAGCCATAGAAAAGCCTATAAAAAGCGATAAATCCCCCACAGGCCGACAATGAGCGAGAGAAAGAAGTAAGCGAAGGTTCTTTTATGAGACGAACGGCCTTTTTGACTTCTGATTTTTTCTTGCTCTATCAGAAGCTATTAAAATCAAAGAACCAAATTATGAAATATTCCATATTTGGGTACTATGATTTATTTTTTTTTATCTTTGGACAAACCACGAAGGCTAAAAGCCTAAATACTAATGTACCGCGGGTGTCTTAAGCGAGGTAAGAGGAATTTGTTGACACGGGACTTAAATACGAAGATTTGGGGGAAGGAAAGACCTCCGCGGGCAGTAGGTTCCACAATCTAGACATTCTAGAGATAAAAGAACGAAGAAAGTGGGAAGTTCGGGGCCTGTCCAGTTGGACCGTATAGGGATGCATACGCGCGGAACCACGAATTTCTCTGTTGGGAACCGTGGAGGAACTATACTGGAGAATTCTTCAGAGCAGAAGCCATGGAAGTACCTATAAAAAAGCGATAAATCCCCCACAGCCCGACGATGGGCAAGAGGGGAAAGCCAAGGGAGGTCGGATTTGGGACACATATAAAGTGTATAAATTAGAATACTTTTTGGCTCGTGACGCCCACAAGATTGAAGGTGTCTTTGCTCTGTAAAACTTGGCCGCTCATAAGTAGAGGATGAGTATTTGATGACTCTTTTCGCGACAAGGAACATGATTGTGTTTTGGATGCATTAAAATGGACGAGATTTTTAGCGCCCCAATCCAATATTAAATTAAGATCCTGCGAAAGAGATATCTGCATCGCTCTGCGTTTGTTTTCCAAGTCAGGTTTAGTGATGGGTTTAGGAACCTGAAAACTGGAGTGAAGGGTACTATCGTCGGCGAAATTATGAATGGAATTAGTAGTGGGCGAGAGAAGGTCGTTGATGTGAAGAAGAAACAATGTTGGTGCTAGAACTGAGCCCTGAGGGACTCCAGCATTTACTTTGTGAAAGCTTGAAGAATGGCCTTCCACAATAACTGATATACGACGATCAGATAGATAACTAAAGAGCCAAGCACAGAGTTTAGTTGAAATACCATAGGAGGGAAGTTTATTAAGAAGTGCGGCATGCCAGACCTGGTCAAAAGCTTTGGATATATCAAGAGCAACGATCTGGGACTCACCTAGAAACTCAAGATCTGTCCATATTTGTATTTTTCGACTACATTAAACTAATTTTTATATTTTTTTATTTAAGAAAGTAATAAAATCAAATACCGTTAAAACCTACAACACAATATCTAAACTATCTCTAAAAGTTATTAAACAGTATTTCGTTCACTTTTTGTAAAAAAATACGTATTTTTAAAATACCTTAAGAAGTTATGAGAAAGCAAAAACAAACTTCAGTGACGAAAGGGCTTGTACTACTGGCATGTTACCTCTTCTTCTCGCGAATGGACATAAAAAAAGAGACAAACCCCTCTAATTGTGTGTGTGAGTTTTAGTTTAAAAGAAATGCCGGCATTCCATATTAGGGATACTATTCCATATTTGGTCTCTTTCCTCTACTGTTTGTGAAAAGTATGTGCTTAATGATGTATAGATAATGTATTTGCCAAGTTTTCCAAATACAAAACATTTGATTTTTATAAGTAAAGTTTATTGAATGAATATGTTGTTAAAAAAATCCGTTTTTGTTTAAATTTGCCGACATTAAATAATGCAATTAATTATAAAATTTTGATTTATATTTCAATTCATTTTACATGCATCTTAAATTAACTGGGTTTTGATTTTAATTGAAATTAAATTGAAAACAATTGTCAAAATAAAAAGCGTAGATATTGTGTAGTAAAGTTCGAATAATCTTTTTAACTTAATAAAAAACATTTGTTTTTGTTTGTCATAAGGCGGATTGTAAATAATAGTTTCTTTTATTGATTATACATTTATACAGGTGTCTACTTAAGTGCGCACCATATGAAAAACTTTGTTTTTAACTTACGAAAAAAGTTCATCTTTATAAAAGTTTTGCATGGTCTAAAACCTAAACTGCAATCATTAGATATTATTTTTTTCAGTGGTATACAAGGTATCTCAAAAATATTAATTTTCCTCAAGATAAAAGTACCATTATTTTTAACAATAACGAAAATTATTATTAAGAGAAAATGTTAAGGATCTCAACTAACAGATTCTAAACAACTTTTCTTTATAAAAACTTTCAATATTGTGATAAATTAGGCACTTTTCTTAAACAAAATTCATATTTTTGAAATACCCTGTATATCACAAAAAAAATGAATATCTTATAATTGCATTTTAGGTTTTAGACCATGCAAATTTTTTTATAAATAATTATTTTTCTTGTAAATGAATAATAAACAAGATTTCCATATGGTGCCAACTTAAGTAGAAATACTGTATAAAGATTATGTATCTAGTATTAGCATTATCATCAGTTTTAATCTATAAAAGAAGTTAAAAAATGATGAAAATTAAAAAAAAACCATTTTTTAAACCTATCTTAAGAGTGTTAACATTCTGCATTTTGTTTATAAATAAATTTTAATTGGTCTCAAAACTTTAAAACCAATGGTTCTATAAAATTCCTTATTATATCTGTGTTACACTAAAGTAAAAATTTATTATCATTTTCAAATTAAAATATGTCAATTATTTAATTTTAAAGATTATAATTAAATGCTAATATGATTAGTAATAACCTTGAACTTAAAACATTTTCTTCCACGTATTTTATCAAGTTTTCTGATTAAAGTGGTTTATGGGAAACACGTCAGATTATTTATTAAATCAAATAAACCATCAAAAAGTCATAAACATTTTGAAAGCTATATAAAACGGCAATAACTAAAATTTATTATTATTAAAATAATCACGTTCAGGTTCAGGGGCGTAGCTACCGCCGTATCAATGATACCGGGCCCCTGGTCTATAGGGACCCCCAAATGTGGGTAAGCTAAATTTGAAATAAGAAAAAGAATATTTTTGGAAAGTGGGGACTTTTTTTTAGTTTCCAAAAATTTTTGGGGGCCCCCTAACTTATTGTGATATGGGGCTCCTCCAAGGCACGCTACGCCAATGTTCAGGTTCATTAAAAAAATGAAATTTTATCCCAATTTTTTAACCTTGATGATACTTGAAACCATGATTTTAATCAACTGATTTAAGTTTAACCATCATAAAAATAACTGCAACAAACAACACAATATGCATGCATACCGTGAGAATATTAAAATACTTTCCTCCACTTTATGTTTTAAATGGAACAAAATATTAAGATCGGGTAAAATTTGGGTAAAAGGGTGTCTCCTAAACTACTCCTTGGCATAAAAATAATTTTGGTCACGTGGCCTAGTGCCAAGGGGACACTAGCAACTTTTTTTAAATGGAAAAGGGGGCAATGAAGTAACTCGTGTTAGAGGCCCTTTAATTCTCTACTCAACGTCACTCTGTTTTTGAAAATCGGAGAAATTTGGCCTAAATACCATACAAACAGTGCGGTTTTAAAGAAATTGGCTTCTAAATCTGGAACGGCAGGGTCGATTTCCAAAAACAAAGTGGCGTTAGGTAGGGAATCCAAGGACCTTTAAAACGAGGTGCTACATTACCATTATTTGAAAAAGCTTAAGTGACACCGTTTTACACAAATTTTAACCGATCTCGATATTTTGACCCATTCAAAAGTTAAGGGGAAAAGAACTTTTAAAAACCGCAATGTATGTACAAACAGTGCGTCCAATCTACCTTGTCCACATTTTAAATGTCTATAACTTTTTATTTCTTAACTTAAAAAATGATCGAAAAATCAACATCGTCAACATTTTTATTACCAACAGAGTATATTCACATAACTTACTTTTTTAAATAGGACACCCTATATATTATACCACTATTAAATAGGTCTTTTAAAGAGCTTTACAAAAATACTACATTTGATATATCTATATATCTATCTTTATTAGTTTCTGAAACAAACCATTTAAATTTAAAAAAAAAGATATAACTTTAATAAGGTATATCTACAGTCTAAGCTTAGTCCTGGAAGTAGGTATAGTGGAAATAACATATAATATTGGTCAGATTTAAATGGTCATATTTCCAAAACTATTAAAGATAGATACATACAAAAATACCACATTTGATATATCTATCTTTAATAGTTTCGGAAATATGACCATTTAAATCTGAAAAATATTATATGTAATTTCCACTATACCTACCTACAGGACTAAGCTTAGACTGTAGTATAATGGAAATTATATCTATTATTTTTTGAATTGAAATGGTCATATTTCAGAAACTATTAAAGATATTAGATTTTTGTAAAGCCCTTTTAAAGACCTTTTTAATGGTGGTATAATATACAGAGTGTTTCATTTAAAAAAGTAAGTTATGTCAATATATTCCATAAATAAAATTGTTTTGTGTAATCTTCATAACGGAAAAAAAACTTAATAGTTCACTGTACAAGCTGGTTTTCTTTAGGTTAAGAAATAAAACAGTTATAGACATTTAAAATGTGGACAAGTTAGATTGGACACACTGTACAAATTGGACCTAAACTTCAAACGCTTGTAACTCTAGAACAACTGACTAAAAATAAAATGGTGATCAGTAGAGAATCGAACGGCCTTTAAAACAATGTTCTACTTGACCCCTTTTTCAATTTGAAAAAAAGGTGCTAGTGTCCCTTGGCACTAGGCCACGTGACCAAATTATTTTTATGTCAAAAAGTAGCTTAAGTGACACTATTTTACCCAATCTCAATATCTGTCCCATTCAAAAGAGAAAGTGGGTGAAACTCTTTTAATATTCTTACTGTATAATCTGTAGGTACTTGGTTAATCTTTTTTAGGTAGTGTTTTAATGAAGTGGCTGATATTTTGAAAACTTAAAAATATGTTTTAAATTTTTATTATTTCATAAAACAAGCAAGTTTTTAATACTTTTACATTGCTTGATATCAAAGTAGTTTAAGCATTTTACTATGACTTAATTGCCTGTAGGAGCAAGTAGCTGAAAGATAATGAATAGTTTTGCATTATTAACAGTGTTAACTTAGATATTTTTAATTTCTTTCGAAAATACAATATCTTGACCCTCTTCAAAAAATTTTACAGGGTGTTCTTAGAGACCGTGCCAATATTAAACGGAGTAAGTTCTAAATGTATTTAAAAAATATATATACCTACTTATTTCATATAAAAACATATGGCCGACAAGTCTTAACTTTTTAACTACAGACATAGTTTAAAAAATATATAATAATATGCTTAAACATACAACTAGTATTTTGCTACAAGGAAATAAGGTTTTTAAAAATATATATTTCTTTTATGACCACAATTATTATGCACTAGTTATGGATCACACTTAATAGTATATCCAAGATATAAATGTTTATTTACAATATTAATTATTAATAAGGCTAAAAAGTACAAGCTGACACAACTCTTATAAACAGTTAACATCTGTTAATAGCTTTTACCACATAATGACCTCTAAAATTTCAAATATGACTGCACTTGTAAAAACAGAAAATCTAAATTTTGTATGTGTGTAACATATACATAAATTATTACTTTTAAAAAATATATTTCTAATTTTTTATTTGAGTTACGTACTAACAGCAATATTTCTAAAATCAGGTATTTAAAAAAACATCTAATTAATTGGCCTGGAACTAGAGATGGGTTGTGAAAAACTTAGGGCGTTTATTTTTGGGAGCATTGGGGAGCATTCCTAGGGAGCTATTATTACTGGTGGAGCATTCGCTGATGTTAAAAATTATGTTGTTTATGTCAGCAATGTAACAGCTAGTTTTGCAGCACTGTCCATAAATCGTTTAAAAATAAAATATTTAAGGCTTATGATTGTATAATATATTATATCCCTGATGCCATCAAGTATTGGAATCTGTCTCCTAGTTGCAGGTAGGTATTTAAATGTGGTATCATTTTACAACATTTTCAATTGAAATATAAACAAAATGAGTTGTGAGTGTATTTAATGCCCTGAATCAGTAAATAAATTGGTTCTGGTTAGTTAAGTTTTTTGAGGTTTTACTTTTTATTGATTTTAAATTATGAAATACAATCTTATGCTATAAAATGAAAAGTATTAAGACTAGCCTGAAGGTCTGCTAATTTGTTGTTGCACTACTTATTAGAAATACTTGAGGAAGTACCTAACATATCTCAACTTGTGTCTCCTCAGTGACATATTGGATAGAGCCTTGATCTCTTGAACCAAAATCAATCAATCCCCAACCGCCAACCGGAAAGACATTTTTAAGTAAGTAGTAGTTATTTAAAAATAAGATCCATGGTAGCACTACTGTGGTGTCTAAAAGGTGCTTTGAAATGCAAATACTGCATGTTTCTGTGCTTGGACAATGTTGACAAGACAGGGTTGAAAATCTAATAACCCGACACCCACAATACTCTGGTAGTTAAGCATCAGCCATCGTGGGCTGTTAGTTTTTGGATTTAATGCACTCTTTTAATTTATCTCCTTGCATATCTGAGCCTACAAGAGAGACTGAAAGCAGCTCAACACTCATTGATAACTTGTTTTGTAATTTAGATACAAAGTTGTGTAGTGGGTATGTTCTGAATACGGCGCTATCTGATCACCATGCTCAGGTCTTACTATTGCCAAATTCAGATTTAAATTTAAACAAATTTAGTTATAAAACAAAAAGAATATACTCAAAGGCCAAAGTGTGTCATTTTAAAGAAGAATTATCTCAGGTTGACTGGCTGCCTCTTTATAGCAATCAAAATGTCGATCTAGCCTACAATCTCTTCTCCGGCACCATCACGACTCTGCTTAAAAATATTTTTGTTCTGAAAAAATACCTGATACCAAAAAATATCTGCATGGATTACATCTGGTATTAAAACTTCATGTAGAATGAAAAGAATATTATATTTTAGACAGTTAAATCGCGAAATTACAAAAGATCACTATAAAAAATACTGTTCAATATTGAGAAAGGTCATTAAAAAAGCAAAGCAGTTGCATTGTCAGTTTATTATAGACAGCTCCGATAATAAAACCAAGACGACTTGGAATTTAGTAAAAGATATAACCGCTCAAAAAAACATAGCTCTAATATATTTTCAAATTTTTCAAACAAATATAATAATAAAATGATGATATTAAATAAATTAAATAATTTTTTTGACACAGCATGTCCGTCAATCTCTTCTAATACTTGGGATAAATTTTGTAATATAAGTATACAAAATACAATTTTTCTTTCTCCCGTTACTCCATATGAAGTTAAAATAATAATAAATAAACTAAAAAATAAGACATCTGTTGGAGAGGATGAAATTCCTGTTACTTTATTAAAGGCTGTTTCAAATATAATCTCAGGGCCGATTTCTCATATTGTAAACCTATGCTTCACGTCTGGGAAATATCCAAGTTTGCTTAAAAATGCTTATGTTAAAGCCATACATAAAAAGAATGAAAAAGATTTAGAAAACAATTATAGACCTATTTCCTTATTGTCTAATGTTAACAAGATTTTTGAAAAAATTATCTATAATAGGCTGATTGAGTTTTTGGAGAGGAATGTTGTACTCTCAGATAACCAGAATGGCTTTCGGAAGGGCAAGAACACAATTCGTGCAATCTATCAGGTATTAAAAAAGTTCTAGACTCTTTAAACAATAAAAATAAAACTGCTGCAGTATGTCTTGACCTTTCGAAAGCTTTCGATAGTGTGAACCATGAAATATTGTGTGGAAAATTGGATTTGTATGGTGTCAGAGGCATGGCTCTGCAACTAATAAAATCATATTTGACTGATAGATCCCAGCAAGTTGTTGAGCGTGATGAGGTTGGTAATCTTTTAAAATCCAATAAGGTATTCTTAAAAGGGGAGTTCCTCAGGGCTCTGTCCTAGGACCACTCTTATACATTTTATACACCAACGAATTGCCGGGAATATCACCTGATCATGTGGTGCTATATGCAGATGACACCACTTTAATATTTAGTGAAGCAAATGATGAGCTTTTGTTGACAAATATTACTAATTCTTTGGATCAACTTAACGAATATTTTGCTGAAAATGATTTGCTATTAAATATAACAAAAACACAAATAGTTCAGTTTGGAAACAAAACAAAAAATACAATAAGAACTAACTATCGTGGGCAGGAGTTGGTGTCGTCTGATACGGTTCGGTTTCTGGGTGTGAACTTGGATTGTAGACTGGACTGGGAAGCTCATATCGAGGAGGTTGCTTTGGGGGTTGCCAGATTTGCCTATGCTTTGGGAGTTATTGCTAAGAATGTTGGTGTGGATGCTGCTATTACAGCATACCATGCATATATACAGAGTCGGCTTAAGTATGGGTTGGTATTTTGGGGAAATTCTTCAAGAATTGACAGAGTTATGGTGCTGCAGAAGCGTTGTGTTAGAAATATCTATGGAATGAAACAAACAGAGAGCTGTCGAGAAGTATTTGTTGACAAAAAAATCTTAACTGTTATAAATCTTTACATTTTGGATTCTGTCATGTTTGTGAGGGGTAACTTGGATTTGTTTGCCGAGTGTCACCTTAGTCATGATCATGACACTCGAGATAAGGGCGGCAAGCTCTACTGTGATAAATGCAATTTTTCATACATTCAGAAAAATGTCAAATTTTCAGTAATAAAATTTTTTAATTCATTTCCTGAATCAGTTAGGCTACTCTCAGAGAGTGAACTAAAAAAGTGTATTAAGAAATATCTGTTAACAAAATCATTTTACACACTAAGTGAATTTTTTGATGATGAGGATAAAAAGTTACTAGGTAGGTGTAGTAATTAAGATAATATATTATCACATTATTGTATGACATGGTTCCACACCCTTTTGGGTTTTATATGTAACTATTTGTTATTTGGAATTAATAAATGCTTATCTATCTATCTATCTATCTATATATATATTTATTTACATTTTATAATATCCTACTTAAAGAACTGGCATTGTAAATGGGTATTAGTGCAATAATTCTCATAAAGTCATTTTCTCATATAAATGTTGATTTTAGACTGTTGCATATAACACATAGATATTAAGTGTTTTGTTTAAAATTATTTGCTTTATACCAATGGTTTTTAGGTTAGCTCTAACATAATGTTTGCATTTTGAGATTCCTAAAACTGATGCCTAAACTATCTTTATTAAGATTTTGTTTGGACATACTTTAAAATTAAAATCATAATTATTGTTTATTTTAATTGTAAAGAATATTACTTTTAAAATAAAACATTTATTTAAAAAAAAACAAAAAATAAAAAGAGAATGATGTCCACAAGATAATACCAAAGTACAATTTAAAAATCCACATAAAAAAATCTCCAAATTAGCTAATATTATTTTACTAACCTCTGTATTAGTGTAATAGGTACTCCAAGCTGCTCGTAAGGACTGTTGTCCACCCAAATCCCACATAATAAAGTGAATATTTCTCCACACAACCTCTTCTACATTAGATCCTATAGTAGGACTGGTATGAACAACTTCATTCATCAGAAATTGATACAATATTGTAGTTTTTCCAGCATTATCCAATCCAACAATAACAATTTTATGTTCTAAAATAGAAGTAATAGTTAATACTGGGATTATTTAAACATTTTTATATACTTTCAGGTAACTATAATATCATATTTTACCTTCATTGCCAAATAGGCTCCACAACTTAGCAAATAAAAGCCCCATATTAAATTTAGCACTATAATCCCAAATAAGCCTAAAAAATAACTCTAATGCGCCTTTAAATGTTAAACTAGATCACACACTATCACTTTGTTTTCCTTTGTTGTAAGAACCATTATTCGCGTAAGTATAATACAATAATGTTTTTAGTACCACCAATCACAAAAACTAATAATTGGACTAAAAGAAAGTTTGGTTTTTCTACATAGATTAACTTCCTAGTTTAACAAGATAACATACCACTACCAAAAGTTTCTCACCTCGCTTCCTTGTGAGTGAAAGCTACTTTATCTGTCAAAATCATATGGAAGGTCGACATACGTCATGCCTTGGACATACGTCACGGGAAAAAAATAATTTGTTTTTAATAAAAGAAGCACGTTCGGCTATTTACTACATAATATTATATTTTGTGACTCTTGAGAGAGCGAAATACAGAAAAGTATATAATAGGTAATATATAGTATATTATAGAATAGGTATATGTATACAGAGTGTTACAAATTCGAGGGGCACCATTAGAATCTCGAAAACACAGGGTGGTTGAATTGGGGCAAAGTTGCGCATTTTTATACTGAACAATATTCCGTTTTAAAAATTTGCAGCCGTTCCGGATTTATCCGAAATAAACCGAAATTTTCTATTCTATTCATTTTTTTTCTTGGTTTTGGTCATGGAAGATAAACTTTTTAATAAGGAGCGCTCAATTTTTTATATTTGTCCAAAAATATAGGTTATGTTTGTGACGTCACCTTTTTGCCATAATATTTTTTATCTGACAAAATAAACCAATACTTGCATACCATAAAATAAAATTACTAAAAAAACATAAAAAAATTGTATCTTACTCTTAATAACGATTTAAACGTAAATTCCCTGTAAAAAAATATCCAAAGGTCAGTGACCCCTGTGTACAGGTTTTAAAATTATCTGTAACTGTAGTACTAATAACAACTCAATTTACCTATAAACAGTAAAAACTAAACATATATAAAAGTCCAATGACTAAAAAGCAAAAATAACACCAAAACCTTCTAGTACGATTGTAAGCAAAGAATTTCGGAAAAAATACGTCACAAAATTTAGCGAACATAGTCTTAAATGGGATTGAGCGCTCCTTATTAAAAAGTTTTATTTTCTTTGGGTTTTGGTCCTTCACGTCCAATCCACCAGCTCTCCCCCTTCCGGTCTATGTTTTTCAGGGCTTCGTCAGCGGAAAATCTGAATAATCGAGCTCGTAGCTCCCAGAAATTACAAAAAGAAAACAAAAATAGTTCTACAATCGATGCAATGCATAAATTGTCGGCTGTCAAACCAAGAACTGCTACTGGTCTTACGTATAACCTTCACTTTGACTTCTGACAGTTCCCATGGCACGCCCATCTATTTCCCTCCATTCACCTCATGTTCACTACTAAACAGGGTACCATCAGCTTATAGGAAACTTCGCTCACAACGCTTAGCTCCAGAAGAAAAATGCCGTCAATTTAGCGTGAATCCGCCACCCCGGAAAGAACTTTGTAGTCCTCTACGCACGTCCATACTGTCCGGAGGTCAGACAAAGAGTACCTAAAACCAAAATTTTGCAAAACATTTTTCTTTTTTTTCCAAACGACACTATAACTCTGTTTGGCATAACAAAAAGTTATAACTAGTTTAAACTTTTTTTTCTCAACTGCACTATTTTCGAGGTCCCAAGTATTCGAATACGGCTACTCACATCATCACACATACCTCTGAAAAGAGTTCTTTCAGTTCTGTGCATCATCATTACTTTAAGTCCCGGTAGTGGAATACTCAAATAATGTTATCATCGAATACTCGAAAATTATATTCAAATACTACCATTCAACAACGGGACTCTGAATACAAAATCCCGACCATGAAAGTATTCCAGCTATTACCGAATACCAAACACACAGATCTATTTGAATACCAGCGTAATGTATTCCAAATACGATTTAAAATACTGACTCAGTACTTTGATCTAGGTTTTATAAAGATCCTGAGAATAAATACATTTTTGTACAGGGTGTTTCTCAACTTATCCGACAAACGTTAAGGGCTAATTCTACAATAAATACTATGAAAAAAACTTCATATGAAATATGTCCTAATCGTCTTAGTTTCTGAACTACAGGGTGTTAAAATTTAAAAATATGTTTTTTAAAATAACTTTTATAGCGATTTAGATATTTTGAAAAAAATTGGGTAAGGCCTCCTATGCACACTAAAAGACATTTTTTGGAGTACAAGATTTTTTTTAATCAGTGTCTTCCGTGAAAGGATTAAGTTATATATTTTTTAAGAAAAATATGATACGCCACTGCATTTTTATGAAATAAAAATAATTTTTAAAATTTCCAATAGGTTAGGAGGAAATTTGATCTTCTGACTTTTTTAATTGATGCGCGGTTTTCGCGCAAATAAATAAAAACCATTTCTCGGCACGGTCATTTCGTATGGATAATATCAAATTCTACAGTACTTCGATTATTCTTTAGATAGGGATTTGACAATGCCGAGAAATGGTTTTTATTTATTTACGCGAAAACTGTGCATCAAATAAAAAAAGATATGTAGTGGCGTACCATTTTTTTATTAAAAAATATTTAACTTAAACCTTTCACCTTTCACGGTCGACACACACACGACCAGAGTTGGGTAGTATCCGATTACTGAGTATTCGAATACTACCCAACTCTGGTCAAGAATATGAAAGAATACGCAACCAGCTGCTTTAGCTAGTATCTTCTTTGGTATAACCCATATATATGTATAACCGGACTAATGCTCATTTCCACCAACTGTTTTAGGGAATTCTTAGCGCTAGGTAGAGAATATTTATATAAAAGTTATTTTCCACCTAGCGCTAGGGATCCCCTAAAAAAGTTGGAAAAAAGTAAAATCCAGAGTATTAAAAATGTAACAGGGTTACTCTACCTGTTGTTAGGCTTTGATACGGGGTGGAACGTTGCTGGCAGATTGCATCAATAGGTTGCCTTTGCTGCTGGGTAAATGCCTTATGGCAAAGCCCATATGGTACTAGTTGGAGGAATTATCAAGAAACCTTGACCATAACCAATGAATCAAATGTTACTTTTTTTGGACTAAGCATTTTAAAATAAACATTTACAAAGACAAGTGTAGTTTTCACTCAAGTAGGTTGTTTTTTACTAAAATCACACAAGACGCTCTTTTGCCGAGTACTGTCGTCACAACATAATTACTGTGTTCGTGTATGGAAAAACATTTTTTTTACTATTTGCAACTGGTGATTAAACGTAGATTCAATTATATACTTTTCGAGATGTCCTTAAAAATGAGTAATGAAAGCATCTCTGTAAGTAATTTAAATTGGTAATTTTATATATTTTATACCAACTGTCCACAGATGGGATTTACATAATTTGGCGACAACGCCTTGATCACATTTGTTTACAGCCGAAAAATTGTCTAGGTGGACATTAATTTTTTATTACTCCAAAGTCAGTTTGATGAAACTTTTTGATACCCTTGTAGCATTAATAAAATCATTCCAAATCCTATTCTAAATAAATTTTGGTAATTGTCTACGAACCGGGCGCATTGCCGATTTTAATGAAATTTGTGTATTACGGGAGTTTTTGGGGCTCTTACTTTTTGGACAAGTTTCGTTCTCGAGATATTCATCATCAGACTTGAATAGAAAACTAACCTAAATTTACCATTTTCTCCCTTCTTTTGCACTCAATTCTTTCTGCTAAATTGGCACTTAGTATTTGATTTCCACCTCCTTAAAACCCATTTTTCTATTTATTTTAGGTACTTAATTTTTCCAAAAAAATGTTAAGCTTTACTTTTAACCGCAGTAGCCTTGGCGCCGCCAATGCTACTGCATATGAAACTATTGAAATTGAAGCTTTGCAATTTTATGGAAAAAAAGGGTAAAATAAATAGAAAAATGGGGATTTAAGAGGTGGAAATCAAATATTGAGTACCAATTTAACTTGCTTTAAATCAAGAATTAAGTGCAAAAAGAAGGGGGAATATGGTAAATTTAGGTTAGTTTCCTAAATAAGTCTGATGATAAATATCTCGAGAACAAACATGTCCAAAAAAAAAACCTTTCCGATTCATAATCAGCATCCCAAAAACCCCCGTTTACCAAATTTCATTAAAATCGGCGATGCTGGTTGATTTTCTCAGGTATTTTGCTTAAAAATAAAAAATAAAGGTAGTTTACTCTTGAAGAAAAATCAAGTTTTTACGTACATTTTATACAAAATCGACATGTTCTCTGTGTTAATCATATTTTTTTACAAACAAAAATTTAAATCAGGAAAAACTTTTGTTGATTATTTTTTTTTAATCCATTTGTCCTCTTCTAAACCTCATCCGTGGACAGTCTGTATATTTTCATAGAAATAGCATTATTAGGCGTTAAGAGTTTTTTGTAACATGTGAAACTGATTGTCCAATTTTACTACACTATGTGTTCCTTTTGTTACCAAATCTCTTGTGCAAATCTTGACAAGAGGCACTGATGATGGCCTTAGGCCGAAAGCGCTTTGCCACGCTATTTAATAAAAAATTTGCACGAAATACAAACTTTGTTTGACTTCATATTTATCTACGTGCATACAGCCACTACTATATCAGTTAAGAGTTTCAACTAGTTTTTAAGGTGATTGTGTTATAAATGGGGACAACTGACCAAATATGGTATATGAGGGTTTTTGGGGCGCTATTTTTATGTTTGATATTTTTACTCTTGTATTTTATATTATTTCTAATATGATTTTCAAATTTGATATATCATAAAAAAATATACCAGTATTTCTGCATCTTTTTTCTAACCATTTCTAATTTTTTTATGCATTCTCAGTATATTTGTATTTATTTATAATATTTTTAGGAGCTATCAGAAACTGATGAAGACGTGAATGAGAATAATTCATCAATTTCTGAAATGGTGTTTATACCCGACCTTGATCAAGAGACATTTAAACCATTAGTTAGTTATGACTCTTCTGATAATTATGATTCTGATCATGATCCAGATTTAGCAGTGTCTGAAAATTTTCAGAATGATTTACTCAAATTAGATACTTCAAAAGCTCAGCGGAAATCTGAAAAGTCAAAAATACTAAGATCTGAATGTAAGCCATATCCAACAAAGACTGGATTGAAATCTGCAAAGAGTCCTAAGCCCATTGACTGCAGCAGATGTCGCTTTAAATGTAGCCAAAACTTTTCAGAAGAAGACCGGTTTTTGTTATGTAAAAATTACTGGGGTCTTAAGGATTACAAGCTCCAAAAAGAGTATATTATTCAACATGTAAAAATAGAAAAACCAAACGACCTAAAAAAGGAGCAAAGAAACATCATGGTTCAGCCAAAAAGTATTATCTTAAAAATACAAAGGGTAATTTCCGCGTTTGTGCACAATATTTTGAAAAACCCTATGTATATCTAATGGGCCAATAAACACTGCCCTAGCATATAAAAATGAAACTGGTACCTTCTTAGGTTTAGATAAGAGGGGGCGCAAAACCCCAGGAAATGCTACAAGTGAAGAACAAGTAGAATATGTAAAACAGCACATTGAAAGTTTCCATTTGCAGTATTTAGATCCAAAACCGACTGTTGTAAAAATGTATGAGTTATATTTGGATTTCTGTAAGGAAAAGAGCATCCACCCTGTAAAATGTCCTATATATAGAAAAATTCTTTGTACTCACTATAATTAATCTTTTCACATCCAACAAAAATCAGTGCAGTACATGTGCAAAATGCTATTCTAAAGAAAACAATCCTTTTATAAAGCAAATTTGAAGATCATATCGCTAGAAAAGGAGATTGCTACAAAGCAAAACGAGAAGAAATAAGATTGAATGAAGATAAAAATTTTCAAATATTACTTTTGATTTACAGAGGATGCTTTAACAGATATAAGACAATTCTACTTAGCAGAAAATTTTATGTTTAAAACTTAACCATTTATGAGGTAAGTCTGTTGACATAGGTTTAATGGTTCAAATAAAATAGCATTGGTACTTTTAAGGTTTATAACAGTATCAAAATAAATCATTTTACAATGATATCTAATACTTGTGATTGACAAAATAAGAATTGATATGGGGCAGTAGCTCTTCTTTATTGTGTTAAAAATCATCCAACAAAAATAACCACAAAAGTAAATGTCCTTATGACATTAAATAAAAATATAAGAGTACATTTGATTTTGAAGAACTTGCAAAAATAGAAATATCATTCAATGTCTAAAAATAGAATGCCTAATCTGAAAAAACAACCCATATTGATTTCAGAAGGATACTAGTGCCAGGTAGAGGTAGATGAGTGTAACCTCCTGTTCCCGCTTATTCCCATTAACCAACCAATTCTTAAACAGAGATAAAAGATCTTATCAAACTTTGATGACAATATTCCTAAAAAGTTACAAAATCTGGTACTGAAATCTACCTTCAAGATACAGGGGCAGTCATAGGGGAGGGCATGCCCCCCTTGATGGCATGCCCCCTTGGATGGCGACATCCTTTCTATTTTATTGTGTTTCATACATGTCTAATGACAAATATGGGCATTTATTGAGGTTCCCCAAGGTTGGTCAGAGGGGTGAGGCTGATGATGGAATTGAGGAGTGAGGACCTTTTCAAATACATATAGGAAGGAGGTTTTGTGTAATTTTATAAAAAGAATGAAAGGTGAAAACAATAAAAAGAGTTTAGAGGATTTTTATAAAATTTTTTTTTTGCTTTTCAAAAAATGTGACACCTCACACACTTCTCCTCGGCCCATGCCCCCACCCTCAGAAAGTCGATATGACCGCCCCTGTCAAGATATGACTTGGAGGAAGAAGAGTAAGGCCCTTTAGCAAGCACCCCAAAAGATTCTGATATTTTAGAAAATTAATTTAGTTTTTTTATTAAAATTGCTTTTAATTAATTAAATTTGTTTAAAAATGAATGAAATAATACAAAAATAAAGGTATATGCTATTTAATAATTCACTATTATGGTAAAATTTCTGTGGAAATAAAGAGATAAAATTTACAAAGTACTAAAACTGTTTTCTTTCTGATGTTCTCCATGTATTTTTTAGCTTTTCGAACATGATAAAACATGGTAACAAACGTTAGTCTAGATCAGGGCAAAAGCCCACATTTAACAAAAGATCGCAGACCAAATTTTTATTTACCATATTATTTGAGCAAATTTATTTTCATTTGACACCTAAGGCCTTTTTGAAAGTACTAGTTAGGCAGTTTTAGAAATTTATAAAAATAAAGGCTGTTTTCGCCCCCATGGTTTTTTTTGAAAAAGAAAAATACTTTTTAAATTTTATTTAAATAGGTCGCCTTTTTGACAACGTTTGTTAGTTCTTTTTTCTTTTAGATCTATTTTTTTAGCTCTTTTACTTTCTTATTATTCTTTATTTGAGCTTGAGCGCGAGGTGGCGTTATCTTATGTACTTAGACTTTATTGTTTATTGTTTTAAATCAGAAGTCACCTTTATCAATAAAAAGAACATATATCTAGTTTCATTTCTTCGGTTTGATGAGAATATCTTTATATTCTTTGTCAGTTTGTATTAGTCCAGAAATTCAGCAACTAAAGAATTTTGACTTTGTGAAAATTGGGAATATATAATTAATAATAAATAAAGCTTATACAAGCTAACATTTTTCCAATTGCTCATCCCAATCCGTTTTTTTTTTTTTTAAAATAAAAGATACTAAAAATTTTGAAACTCTACAGTAGATTTATAGCAATCTGAAAAAAAAACGAAATTTACTGATGTAGAAATATTCGCATTGCCAACTCAAAAAGGTTAGCTTGGATAGACTATACCTACTTCACACATTTTGTCGTCTGTGAGCAGTGACTTGCCTCAAATATTGTCTCGTGTGCCATTGGTTCGCCGTCCCTTTCCTAGACCTTCAATATTGTATTAGTTTTCTTGGTTAATAATATTTTTTTAACGCAAACAAGATGTTAAGATAAAAGAGCCTAATAATCATGGAAAGAACAGCACAATTTAATTTTTAGCTATATTTATTGGTTTAAGTTATATTCCTTTGGGAAGCTACCAAAAAGTTATAATAAAAATTCAAATTTTCAACTTGTTTCATTTTAAAGCCAAATTTAAGGGCTGGAATACTAGAACGTAAAAAATTGCCCGAGTAGTGTTTTCAGAATAAATAGGGCGGACTTTTTCCCACTGCGGACGTTTGCCTCAACCTACGTTATATATTTTTTTAATAGATATTTTTAAATAAAATTGCCGTTATTTACTAAAACTAAAATTCTTAATTAGTGACTTATCTTTAGACAGACTATACACAAAACTTTCATGAACAATTTTCGGAGTCCAAAGCAACGACAATGCAAGGTTCTGATGAGTCATGCATTTCCTGTCTAATCTCTACCCGTTAGTGCTCAACTACAGAAACTCAGTTGAAAGCACCAAGCTAGCAGCTAGAAACAATTTCAAGAAACATGTCTAAAAATTAAAAAAAAAACGTTCAAAAAGTAGCAACAAAAGTGATGCGCAGCCAGTGTGTAGTCATGAGTACGTAAAACTCGTTTAGCAAAATAAAGTAGCCTTTAGATAACTAACATAATTAAAAGACAAAGGCAAAAAAAATGAATTTAAAAGTTTATTTTAATTAAAATGTATAAAAAAACATTTACATATATAAATAAAATATAATTAAGTACTATAATTAATAATACCACAATGAAAGCTTACATTTAGTATTGAAGCCATGTCCTATTTTGTAAATAAATTAAAGATAAAAGTTATAAAACCAATAAAAGAATATCAAAATTGAGATCCTCCATAAATAAATAGTTTAAAAATAGTAAATGTATAAAGTATACAATAAAATCCTAATAATTTGTTCCTATAATGACTAATAAATTGTTTTAAAGATCAAATGCACCATATGCTTTTAATAATGTTAAATATTTAGATATTAAACATTAATAATCTACTACTAATTGCCTTATACAAATTTAAATTATTAAATAGGTCATAAAATATTAAGCCGATTCCCACTTGTGTTCACCCGTGACCAATCAGCTAATTGTCAAGGGTTTTTTCAAGGACACAGGTCAAATTATATCCATGCACAATTGAGTCGGAATCACAACTTCTGGTAGTACCAACTGTTAAATAATTTATGTAGGGAATTTTGTCAAAAAGTGGTCATCCATAGAGGAAAACTAGAACCAGTTCTCATTTGGCGGGTGAAAACGCACGAGTTTTAACCCCTTACCCATGACTTGCAGGTGTAAATCGTCAAAAGTCAAAGACTTTCTAACAGGGTTAAAACCCCTAGATGGAAATCAGCTATATCTTTAATAAAGATGGGTATTATGTTGAACACCTAATGAACATTGTTGCTATTCGGAAAATTCACATTATAATAGACATACACTCACTGTGTTCTTAAATACGTTTTTATATTGAGTCAAAAATTTTTAAGCAGGGACACTAAAAATCGACTATTTGATTTTAATGTATCTATTAGCATACTTTGGAAGCTTCATAGGTTGAAAGTAATACCCCAAAATGGATTTTGAAAATTTTAATTTTTGAAAAAATATGATTGATTAAAAATGTTGAGTACTTTTTTGTGTTATAATACTACCATACAAAGGCAAAAGAGTTTAATCGCAAAATTGGTCATTTCATGTTTTTACATTGTTTTTAATGTGCAACGAGAGTTTTACATTTTGAGATTTAAACAGTGTTTTTAGGGAAGGTTTTTAAAGTTAGTACGTTGTCAAAACTGTGTATTATCAAAATGGATAAAACAGAAAATGTCGATTTTCTCCAAACTGTATTTTTGCGAATAGACTCTTTTGCCTTTGCATGGTAGAATATATAAGCAAATAATTACTGGATTTTAATAAAAATTATTTTTGTCAACGAGTAGTGCAGAAACAGAAGAAAAAAATATGTTAAAAAAATTACCTATTAATAATTGCTTCTAGGGTGGGCCACACACTTCTTAACTAACAATAACTTTCTTTTGTTGCGCCTGTCTTTCTTATTTTTAAAGGGCTAATGGGTAGATGTGTCCTCTTTAAGTTTGCCAATTTTGGTCAAACAGATTTAGACAGGACTGGACTTACGGAACTTTACCAAAATACTGTATATAACCTCGTTGCAAAAGAAATCGGATTTAGCTACAATTGAGCTAATACGTTTTTCTTGTAGACAAACTATGGAAAATGATTCAGTAAAAGCAAATCTGTCAATAATTTGAGGATTCAGGAATTATGATTATTTTTGATAAATGATGCGCCCTAAAAAGCTCTCTGTTTTAACAGGGGAACTTTTATTTAGTGTGCTTTGAAAATTAAACATGTGAGGTAACCAAGGTTCCTAAGTTGGATGCTGACACAACCTAACAGTAAATTAATTTAAATTAACCATATTAGCCTAATTGTAGATTAATTTGATTTCTTTTGCAACGAAGTCAAATGCATCATTTGGGAAAAGTCCCGTAAGTCCGGTCCTGACTTAATCTATTCCACCAAAATTGACAAACCTATAAAAAACATATCTACCTATTAGTCCTGTAAAAATAAAAAAGATAGGCGCAAGATAAAAAGTTTTCATTAGTTAAAAAGTGTGCAAGTTTAATTTGGCCCACACTGTATAATAAACAAATGAGAATTCAGCTAACTTTTTCGTGTTGTAGAAGGTTTTTTGTTAAATAAAAATGTTTAATAATCTAATAACTAAATGATGGTAGAAGTATCCTCGGAAACTCGGCGTAAGACACAACGCTCGAAGTAGCACGTTCGCCTTGGCCACTGTTTAGTACATTAAATCGGCTAAATAAAACTAGTGTCTAGCGTATTAAAGAGGTTATATCTTTTTTTGGTAAGAGATCAATAATATTTTCTGCCATCTTTAAGTTAATAGAATAATAAATATTATTAATTAAAAAAATTCTACAACACCGAGAAGTTGAAGTCAATCTTGTTAGAGCTTTACAAATGCTTTATTATATCAAACAAACATACTAACTTTCAACCAAATTGGTTAAAGGGTATTTAAG
This sequence comes from Listronotus bonariensis, assembly GCA_014170235.1. NCBI lineage: Eukaryota > Metazoa > Arthropoda > Insecta > Coleoptera > Curculionidae > Listronotus > Listronotus bonariensis. Next base: position 6,763 of record JACEGR010004654.1, on the reverse strand, counting down.
CTTATAAAATATCGACTTTTTAAAAAATTGACCTGTCTTTCAGAAACGAAACAACTCCGGACATATGTTTATAGAAACTTTTCTTTATAAAATGACATAAGAAATACCCCTTAAAGTTTTGTGCCGTAGTTAGAAAATACTATGAATATTAATTTGAAAACAAGTCTTTTTAGGCCACCCTCTACATCTAACATACAATTATTTTTGTGGAAATGTACTTCTCATCAAGCGGGACTTTTAATTAAAAGGCACTTTTTTCATACACTTAATAATTAAAAAGTTTCCCATTTGGTAAGAACTTCTGAAGACATGCTGTATATTAATAAATACATATATTAAAATCAAAAGCTCGATTTTTGGTGGTCCGCATAAGAAATTTTGACTTGTTAGTATAATGCAGTCGCAGGAGTATATGATACATTTATTACCATACTATTCTACTTATTATGTGTATATATCAGTTCTATGACACACCACTACACACACTTGTGACCTGTTAGTCTCCTGCTAAATTTAGAGGAGCGTCACTTTCTGCAGTCTCACTAGCTATATTTTCTGACATGCTTAAATCTGTAGGAGCCTCACTTGCAGTATCTGAAGCTGCACTAGTACTAGCAGCACTTGTACTAGTTTTCGGATAACTCAGATCAAGCATACTATTTATATAGTCCATTTTAGGAATATTAGCTGGTTTTTCTTCCTCTAATGTAGCTGTTGGAGATGGCTTACTTAGGTTTAATGAGTAATCACTTATACTAGAATTTATACTTGTATTGGGCGTACTTTTGGAAATGCTTATGTTGGGCATATAAAAATCAGGCTTGGTGCATTTTGCAAGATTTGCAAGGTATTCAGTTGAAAAGTCTTTTCCTGTCATTTTCATCATGTTCAAATCTGGAGACAAAAATTCATTTTATCTTTAAAATGCATAAAGTCCATAGAAAAATCGGTTGCCTTTGGAACTTTCGGCTCATTTGGTATTTTTAAAGGCGAAGACGTAGAAGAATGCGATTTATGATCAGACTTAGAGGTTTTTGTACTTGTCACAGAAGTGCTACTTGGAGAAAACGGTTTAAGAAGCTCCTGCATTTTAAACAGATTAGTTTGCAAAAACATATTGTTGGCTGCCAAGGTGCTATGAGCCATAGGATCAGGTAAACCCAACAAACTGCTAGGACTTGAATATTTTCCCGCGTTAAATAACAAGCTGGAAATGTCTGAAGATAACATTCCAAGTCCCGAACTCATGCTCACAGGTGGTGTTAACGTTGGCAGAATATGGCCTGATTTAGTAACAGAAGGTACAGAAATTAGTGGTTCCTTTTCGTCGGCAGAACAGTTGAGACTTTCTCTTATAAACCGCCAAATATCGGTTTCACTTTCATCTCTGGGAAATTTGGAAATCAATGTACTTTTTAACTTCTCAATATATAATGTGATTCCCATGAATTTATCACTAAAATTAATAAAATCTGGTTCTTTCTGATAATATTCTATGCATTTTGTTATTTCACTTTTAATATAAGGTGAGAGAGTGGAATCTTGAACTACACTGTATGACATAAGCATAGGCCGGCCATACTCATTAGGTTTGGTTTCTGGTGGCGGAATTACCCAATAAGCCATTATGGACGATTCTAAGCTCACATTTTCATAATTGTAAGGAGCTAAAAAACAAAAATAAATCATTTTTTTTTAATCTAACAAAACAACCATTGTATTAAAAATTGGTATGTCATAAACCAAAAGGAAAAAAATATTGCATACAATTTTGTAAAAAATGAAAAATAGGTGATGACCATATAAGGTATTTGGCACTTATTAGTTGCTGTTAATAAAGCAGCAAATTAGAAATCTAAGACTCTTATTTGGAATGGTTTGTATAGTGCGTAATGGAATGCAACAAAATGGTCAAAGAAGAGTGGACAGCTATAAAAAACCTTGTAGAATATTCTAAAATCCGAATTAGAGGCGACCTTCGCCCCCTTGATTTACTGGATAAGAACGGTTTTATATCAAATTAATGTTGTTGGTTACGACTAATTAAAAATTATAATTCTTACGCCGGGCGTATGACATATACACTGAGTTTTGTTACCAGATGGGAGAAGAATGTCGGTTTGAAAAAGAAAGCGCACGAGTGTGAAAAGTACATTCAGCAGCTATGCTTTTACGCCAAACGACCTTATACAGGCGTGCGAGCCAGGCGTAAGCCCGGGCTGTAAATTTCGTGTAAAAGATTAGTGTCACAGATTTTTCTCCGATTTTTATAAATAATGCTATGGAAAAAGTTCATAATTTTAAATTTAAAAAAATTAAAACAATTTTTGGTAAACTCTGTATTATTAAAAATATATACTTTATTAACTTACATTAGTGTATACAGTGCGTCAATCTAACTTGTCCACACTTTAAATGTCTATAACTTTTTATTTTTAACTTAAAAAATGGTCCAAAAACCAACTTGTACAGTGAATTATGAAGTTTTTTTCAGTTATGAAGATTACATGAAACAATTTTATTAACAGAATATATTGACATAACTTACTTTTTGTTAAATGGGACACCCTGTATATAACACAATCATTAAAAAGGTATTTTAAAGAGCTTTACAAAAATACCACATTTGATATATCTATCTTTAATAGTTTCGGAAATATGACCATTTAAATTTAAAAATATTATATGTAATTTCCATTATACCTACCTACCGGACTAAGCTTAGACTGTAGATATAATGGAAATTATATCAATTATTTTTTAAAATGAAATGGTCATATTTCAGAAACTATTAAAGATAGATATATCAAATGTTGTATTTTGTAAAGCTCTTTAAAAGACCTTTAAACGGTGGTATAATATACAGGAAGTCCCATTAAAAAGTAAGTTATGTCAATATATTCTGTTACAAAAATTGTTTTGTGTAATCTTCACAACAGAATTAAAAACAAACTTTATAATTCACTGTACAAGTTGGTTTTTGGATCATTTGTTTAAGTTAAGAAACAAAAAGTTATAGACATTTAAAATGTGGACAAGTTGGATTGAATGCACTGTACATGAAAAATAGGTGTTTATAGGGTGTGTCAAAAATTTTGAAGTCATTTATTTAAATTAAATAGAGGCTTTTTCATAATTTTTTAGGCAACACATTTACAATACATTTATTAAAGTACCATATTAAAAAAAAGTTGTTTTCATCCACTAAGCAGATGGGTAAAAGTCGCTTCCTCTTTGGATCGCTTCTACTCATCCAATATAAGATGCATTGTAATAAATGTTCTTATGGAAAAATAAGACAATTAATATTAGCATTCAATAAAATTTCCTAAATTATTTCTAAATAATAATTTTAATTTAGAAATAGGTGCGCTTGTGGCTGCTCCGGTTGTATCGGCAGCATCGATCTCCGGAGTTAAGCAGTGAAGTGCGCGCCCATAACTTGGATGGGTGACCGGCGTTGTCGGTTTTAGGCAACGGCACACGGTGTTCTGCTCGGGGGTGAACAAACGGACCGAGCAGCAATCATCCAAGTTATGGAATGAATGGTGTGTGAATGGGAAGGAGTAGGGGTCAAGGTACAATAAGCCTTCAGGCTGCAGTGCACCACCTAGGGGGACGGTCGTCGGACCTGGGTGGGATGACCCCGAAAGGGCGAAAGAAAAAAAATTAAAAATAGTGTTGAAATCAAATTTTAAAAATAAATATTAATATTATAATTAAATATATTTAAAATGATTAAGGAACTTAAAGCCGTGCTCAATTAAGTCGTACAGGGAAATAACCTTTTCTGGCCGCAAAAATGCTGACAGAATAATAGAATAAAATGAAAAATACAATCAGTATGTAAGAAAAACGAATTTAAAACATTTTAAACAACTTTGTACTAAAATTTCCAGTGTATTGAAAAATATTTATACTTTATTGTATTTGTTACTGTTACAAGATCTGAATAGTGTGCGCCTAATTTAATTTATGATGTATTTATCAAACTTACAAATAATAATTCCAATACAAGGAGTATAGCTGTTGTCATGTGTGCCTCTCATTTTAATTTGATAGTCTAGTTGCGCATCTACATCCCTTAACGTTGGTGCAGCTGCAGCAAATGGATGCGAGTGATACCATCCAACCAGTGTTAATTTTTCTTTTTCAATTGTTTTAGCTATTTCCGCTTCTACTTGAGGAGCATTAGCTCTATCGGCCTTTGTATTGCAACACGGAAATGCATGCGTTATTTGCAAATCTAAAAAAAATCAAAACTGTTATACCATGTAATACAGATACAAGTCTTTTACACTTAAGGGGGTAATTTTTATAGGAATTCTGTTGTAGTGCATAATATCTGATATCACTATCTGCTATTTTAAAGACCAGAAAAAATGTATAGTGTTATAGTGGCAATTTTTTATGCAGTTAAATAGTAAAGACAAAATCAAAAAGGAAATTTGAAAAACGACTCAAGAAGTACAATTGAAGGGCTTATTGTAAAAACAGGATAAGCGACACAGCCACAGAAACCTGTTTTATTCTCTAATTTAATCTAAATTTACCATTAAAATATCTGAAAACAATATAGGAATTTATTAAGATATTTATAAAAAATACTGTTTGGTAACAAATTACAAGAGTCTTTATGGTCGGGGAGCCCAAGAGGGGATTTCGGGATTTACTACAGCGCATCAGATTTATATGCCGTATACAGGGCCGATCGTAAAAACAAAAATATATCATACCATCAAAAATTTTCGAGCGCGTCAGATTAAGATAGGGTGAGTTAATTACATGTTAAACAGTGTATATTCCACTAATTTGACGATTTGACAAAGGAGTAAAGAAGGCTACGAAGTTGTAAAAAAAAACAAGGATAATAAAAATATATAATCCGATACGATCCGAACGATTTCCACCAACCAAAATATTAACAATATTTTCTTGACATATTTAAAAATCTATAGCTGCTTCCCCACTGATAAAAAGGTATACATTATATATTTTTTTCTTATCGTATAAGCTTTACATCCTAATAGGTCTCTATTTAGCTCCCCTACTATTGTCATTTTTACATTTAAGGTTACATTCTAAATAATATGTAAAAATAGTAATTATTAAATACAATTACTAAAACTAATTTACCCCCAACAAATGGACACATAAAATTTCTTGAGTAAGTAAAAGTATATTTTTTTCTTATATACCTGATAGTGTTTGGTTCTACATATGTAATTAGTAACTTACTATGAGAATTGACATCCCAATGACCTGCTAAGTAACCAGAAACTTCGGACTTTGTCAAATGGCAATGAAAATCCATTAACATTGCTGCATTTGTGTGTAACGAAACCAAAAAAGGTTGAATCTTTCCTAAATTCGAGAAAGGAACACATTCTATCATGGTGTTTGCATCACTAAAAATAAAACAAAAATAAAATAAAAAAATAAAAAATTGTGTACCTTGGTAAATAAGGAAAATGACCATTTTCTATAAAATCTACGACTGCTTATTTATTTTATTTATTAATTTATTTATTTATTTACGGAATAGCTCCATTTATATACAGAAATTTCTTAATACCTAAACTAAATTTAGTACATAAATAATGCTAATAAATTACAAAAATACATTTTAAATTACAACTCTAACAAAAGTCATTATAAATTATCACCCTAAAAATATAACAAGCAATATCATATTATAGACAAAACAAGAACACAACATTAATTATCCATTACTTTAATACACGCTTAACTTCAGTTTTAAATCTAAATTTTGAAATATGGATACTAAAATCGTTCATTCGTTAAGGCTAATAATTGTTTTATTTTTTATTTTTGTTTTTTTACCATGTTGCCTATGGGTACTTTTTAGAATAAATTAAAGTGGCTTTCATTTTTTTCTCGAATACGAAGCTAGATACGCAGAAAATTTAAGAGACTAAAAAGTTTGCATGTTTAATTGGGCAATCGAATAAAAATATAAAAACTCTGTAAAAAGTCAGTGGCAATAATATTGGCTGTCGTGCCCACTGAGATGACACTGGACTGAATAACTTTTATGTAGTTAAGTTTAGTTAAGTCTACTACTAAATTTTATTTAAATCAGTTTAAGGGTTTTTATACAAAAATGCTTTAATTTAAATGATATTAAGTTATTAAGACAATAAAAAAGTAAATGTTAAGGAAAGATGAGGCCATAACTTTTGCATAACCGTTGTTATTTATTGTTGTTTGATGTGCTGTTGAAAGGAAGTAATCAAATTTGTGATTATAAAATTTGAGAAATGAGTAATGTTATATCATAAAAACATGTGTGGCGGGCGTGGTGTAGAGGCTAACGTACCAGCCTTTCACCGCAAGAGCCGGGTTCGAATCCCGGCACCCAACATCGGCATTTTAAATCGCTCGTGACCCAGGAAAAGTGGCGCCTGAGGCGGCTACGATTTTGCTGCCCTAAGCTCAGAAATCAAGATAATCTTAATATAGCCAGTACTTTATGTATAACTTAAATAAGTGATTATGGGGCTAATTTTAAAAGAATGGTTTATTTTGTGGTAGGCTAAAAAACTTGTTTTCTGACATAGGATGATAAAGTTTGCTTTATTACTTTGTTTAAAAAACTAATTTGAAGTACTAAAAACTATTTCTGGTCAAAGCGTGTGTTTTATACATAACGTGAGGACGCGTGGGCCGAAACAAATTCATTTTAAAGTATGTAATTTGTTTTTGGGATAAACAGTTGAACACGGCGATCATGAATCAGGTT
>JACEGR010004653.1:0-84353 GCA_014170235.1 Listronotus bonariensis | reverse complement strand
TTACTTTCATTTTGTACAAAAACTCACTTGCACCTGCTACTAAGCATCCTGTTAATTGTGAGTTGCACTTCAAGGGGTCGAAGTCGGAGGATTGGCTTTTTGTTATTATTATTACAAATTTTAATAATTTGCATAAGATGTGAAATTAAACTAATTACAGTATTTCCTTAAAAATATTTATTCTCTGATTTTAACGAAATTTAGAAATTTGGGATACGGGGGTTTTTTGGGGTGCTGATCACGAATCTGAATATTTTTTGGCGGAAACGTTTCGTTCTCGAGATATTCATCAAAGTTCAAATTTGAACTAAGCCTATTTTCACTATATTCTCCCTTCTTTTTGCACACAATTCTTGATTTAAAGCTAAAGTGTCACACAATATTTGATTTTCACCTTTTAAAACCCCGTTTTTCTACGTTTTTTACATTATTTTTGAATTAAATTGCGTGGCTGTTCTTTGATAATGCGGCAACCATACATACACATAGGGCTTCATGGCACACTGGGATTGAAATGATTCAAAGTATAGCTATGCAATTTAATGCAAAAATAATGTAAAATACGTAAAAAATGGGGTTTTAAACGGTAAAAATCAAATATTGTGTGCCACTTTAGCTTTTAATCAAGAATTGTGTGCAAAAAGAAGGGGGAATATTGTAAAAATAGGATTAGTTTAAAATTCAAGTCTGATGATGAATATCTTAAGAACGAAACGTTTCCGACAAAAAATTCTTTTAGATTTGTGATCAGCACCTCAAAAACCCCCATATACCAAATTTCGTCAAAATCGGAGTTGCCGCAGGTTTCTAGAAAATTACCATTTTACCTACTATGCACCGGGTTTCAAGTTATAAATTTAAACCACCCTTATTTTGTATGAAATAAATAAAAACATTAATTTGTTGGGTTAATTCTGTAGTATTCGAATCAGTAATCAGATTTTAAATACCTCTTAAGATATACGGAGTACGACAAAAAGTATGATTTTTTAAAGAAACACCCTGTATAGTAAACAACCATTTTTTTTTATCTTTGGAGAATCCACGAAGGCTAAAAGCCTAAATACTAACGTGCCGTGGGTGCCTTAAACGAGATAACAGGGACTTTGTTGACACGCGACTTAAATACTTGAAGATTTGGGGGGTAGATGTCCGCGGGCAGCAGGTTCCACATTCATTTAAAACATAATTTAAGGGGCGTTACAAAATACCATATTTTATGGGTCTTTCTTTGGTGGTTTGGAAAATATGGACATAAATAAAAATTTTGGGCTCTTTGATTGCATCTTGATTCTCTACTCAACGCCACTTTGTTTTAAAAAATTTGCCCAGCGTTTTCAGACAGTTTGCAAATAATGTCATTAAAACCGCAATGTTTGTATAGTATTTAAGCCGAATTTCAAACGGTTCCAAGTTTGAAACGGCTGATTTTTAAAAACAATGTAGCGTTGAGGAGAGAATCAACGGGCCTTTTCAACGAGGTGCTACACGACCCCTCTTTTCTATTTTTAAAAAAGTTACTTTGGCTCTAGGCTAAGTGACCGAAATTATTTTAATATCATTAAGTAGTTTATAAGTGACACCCTTTTACCCGATCCCGATATTTTGGCCCATTCAAAAGATAAAGGGGGGATTTTTAATATCCTTACGGTATAATGTATCTAACCCTTTATAGCAAAAGTGTACGATTCGTGTAAAAAATGTTATTTTTACACATTAAATAACAACTGTAAGAACAAATTTTGACTAAAAAAATTAATTGGTGGCATGTAAATAAATTATCAGTCTAAAGATCTAATTATAATTCCACCTAATTCCGCATAAATATATAACTTCCTAATTTTAGAACTTTTCCAGATTGACTGTTATGATATTCATAAGCCAAACCAAATGGGAAGCGGAGTTCATTCATACTACTGGTCGAGCTTTTTTAATTTATTTTTTATTGGTTAGGATATTTATATTTACATTGCCGAGATTTCTATTTCTAAATTTAATTTACTCTGTATACTTAGATCTACCAGGGGTCGCTAATAAGTTGACAGTCTAACCAGCATAACAAAATACGAGTTATGACTATAATAAAGTTATATATATGGAATCCAAAAAAAAAAAACGAAAAAAATAGATTCCTTAGAATTTATTTTTTTGTGGATTTATTTTAGGGTAAAAGCAAATTTTCGTATGACTTAAATTTTTAGAATATCCATTAATTGAGTATAGCGAGAGCAATATATTTAATTTTTAGTATTTTTCTGTTTATTTTGACAACTTTTTAGCAATGCCCATGTACGGAAAAAGCTAAAATACATATTATTTCAATATATTGGCAATATTTATACAGGTCTAAATTACAATTATTTAAAGCTTAAGAAAATCGGTAAATTGTATCTACAAAGTTAAAGTGAAAAATAATAAACTGTTGAGGTAATAATCTTCAAGATATATTTCTTAAAATTGGAAAATCAAAATATACATTGACTCGTTTACGTTCTACTAACATAAATATTATTTTAACTTTTTTACTACTGTGCTATAAATATACAGATTTTTTGAAATCTATCTGTCGGTTAATATTTTGCTATAACTGTCAATTTTGGCTAGAAAAGTATCATGATCTAGCATTTTCTTATCTCCAAAGTTTGGATGAAACTTTGCAATGTATAACCCATGTTTTGTAAATAAATTTTACCGTAAAGGTTGCAAAATCTCGTCAACCCTAAGACTCTCCGCACATGAGCCGGACGAGGACGCGATTTTTACAGACTTCGACAGCACGTAGGCATATTAGCTTGTCTGAACTCCACAATCAGCGTCCTTTAATAAACAATTGCAATACAGAACCATTTTGTATTTTGTTTACAGTGTGGGATTCATATTGTAATTGAGTCTGGTTTTACAGGGGGAAATTAGTGTAACATCCACAAATTTTTGGAGCCGTACTTTATATTTATACTGTTTGGTAGGATTTATGCTTTTGCATATTTGTGTTAGAGGGCTCTATTATGGCACTCTTTGACCCAGTGGGATAATCCAAAGGGAAGTTTTTGCCTCGTCGCGGTCGAGTTCGAGGAAAATCTGCGCTCTCCGATCGACATATGCTTACATTGGCTGAAAATATAGTAAAAATTGGCCATTAAACGTTGGCTCGTCTCTGTACGGTTGTTGCCACCTCAAACACGAATATACATATGCGTACATACTGTCGAAAGCTCGTCGAATTTAGGTCTCGTCGCTGTTTAACCGACCCATGTGTGGAGTGCCTAATAATATCTAGTTATTTATACATCTAAGGCTGACAGCTATAGCAAATGCAACACATTATAATAATAATAATTTTACACATAATATTAAAACACGTTTTAACAATTCACAAAAAATATACAGAACAATTGGTGCTATTTAATAGCACTAGAATAATAAAATTATATACAAGAAAATTACAGTTTCAAAAATAAATTATTTATAATTACAGGTTCCTAGTACTTTGTTTATTTTTATCTTATTTAACATTAAGCCTAATTATTAAAATGAAGGAACAATAAAACATTCTACAACTAAATTTAAATAAAATATATACCATACCTACATATCTCAGAAATTGGTGTATTTGTAATTTCTAGGTAAATGATAAAATGAAATTTGTACTTGAACTAAACATCAAACAGATTCATAAGTTTATTCATTTAGGTTTATTTTCCAGTTCGTTTGATCAAACATGTTAAAGTTGTTTCTGTAATAACAACTTATTTATTAAGTTAAAGTAAGTTTATGGAGTGTAATAGGTACTACATAACATATTAAAATCCACTGAATTTACTGCACTAAAAAGCAACATTTCTTTTTACGAAAATTAAAAAAAAAACCAAGCTGAGCTGACATCTTGCTTGAAAACAAAGGAAAGTAATTTTCTTCAGGGCAGTTAAAAGTACTTACAGTTTTTATTTGTATCGATATTTGTTCATCAGTTCTCAATTTTGTTATTTATGTAATACTTATTTTCGGATTTAAATATCCATAGTTTAAACCAACTTATTTGACTTTAAATTTGTTTAATGGTAATTTCTGTCTATTAAATTGAATTTTGGAGCCTTTAACATAACTAAAATTATCTCAACAAAAATCTTTTTTTTGTAATAGGTATTACTTGTATTACTTGGAAAATTATTTAATTATTTTTGATTTGGACTTAATGTTTACGGGTTAGGAAAATAAACAGAAAGATAACCCGAGTATTTGGACAATGTCAGTTTATTAGTAATTTTTGTTACTCTATCATAACTTTTATTCCGTTTTAAGGAAAAGATATTAAGTAACAAGTTATTGTATCATAATTTTGTTAACGTTCCGATAAAAATATATCTTGCCGAGTCTAGGGAGAGGTGGATTGCAATAAAATATTTGCTTTCCGTCAAAGAAGACATATATTAATCCATGTGTTTTTGTTAAACATTAAGAAAATTATGATACTTTGTATAAATATTTTTTATTACGCCGTAACTCAGTAGCAATAAATAGGTTTTTTAAATCTGTCTACACCAGGATTTAAAATCCTTAAACACCTTATTAGGTTGATATGAATTTTCATAGATATAAATACAAAAGTTTTTTTTCTAATTTTTGATCGATTCCTGATTTTTTCAATAAATCGCTTTTCTTTCTGGTTACATTTTGACATAAACTGTATTAATTATTGTATTTCAATCTCTACATTCTGATCTAACTTACATCCATTTATTTATGTAAGATTTTTCTGACCACAATACACTTATTATACATCTTCGTTGAATTTTACTTCTTGGATTTATTCTCTTCGATGTAAACGTTGCCTTTTGGTTTGCTACTAGAGTTCTTCTCGTCTTCTTTTCGTACTGAAAAAGAAAAAAATATTTATATTTTATTATTGGGATAAATATTTGCACAATTTATAACATATTTTATTTATACAGGGTGTTTCTAATCATATGCGAAAAATTTGTAGGTGATTTCTTGTTTAAAATAAAAAGTAATTTGCTTTGTAAATATGGGGTCAAAGTTAACCGTTGGGAGATATCGCGTTAAAAAAATGCCAAAAAATACCGTTTTAATTTTTATGTCATAATTTTAGGGAAAAATTAATATTTTAAAAACACGCTTTTTAAATATTTTTTTACTTTTTAAGCTTTATAAATATGGGGTCAAAAGTTAAACGTTAGGGAGATATCGCGGTACAAAAATGGCAAAAAATACCGTTTTTATTTTTATATAATAATTTTATGGAGATATTGTTATTATAAAAATACACTTTTTAGATAATTTTTTACTTTTTTAGAATTAATGGAAGTGGTGAAAATAGACCACCTCTTTTGTTCTTGCCAACCAAATTTAAAGAGAATCTTATGCAGTGACCTTAAAAAACTATACATTTGGGTAATTCTAATGTAACTTTTGTATTGTTTTATTAAATTTACTAATTAAACAAAATAATAATAATAATAAATGTAAATCTTAACGTGTTGGAAAGAAAAAAATATTTTATAAAAAAATCCATTGATATGCTGTTACCTATTAGGGCCTATGTATTTTTTGTTTGTTTGTAATTACTGGGTAGTTTAAGTAGGATACTGTTTGTTCTTAAGATAAAAACAATAAAGTTTTTTTCAGTTGTTGCGGGATATCTCCCTAATGGTTGACTTTTGATCCCATGTTTATAAAGCAAACTACCCTTTATTCTGAACAAGGGATTGCCTTATAAAATTTTGTTGATTTTTTTACGGTTGTTTTAAATAATAAGGCGCTTATGAATTTAGCCCTATCTATATAGATAAATTATTAGGTCCAGTGGCGTCTCAAAGTCATTTATAAAATATCGGCTTTTTTTTAAATATTAATGCCCTAAATAAGCTTAACCTGATAATGTTTATAGAAACCTTTTCTTATAAAATAATATAAGAAAACACTCTGTATAAAGAGTGTTATAGACAGTAAAACATAAACTAATGTAAGGGATGAAAAATAGAAGAGGATCTTAGTCAAGAAATATTTTTGAGCAAAACAATGAAATATTTTATTACCTTAAATTATCTAAAGTTTCCAAAACTGTCACATGGCCTACAGTATCTAAGTTATTTCGGAATGAGTTATTACGCGAGCTTAATATACTTCCTGCGTATTTGAAAAGGTGTTTTTATTTAATGCAAATATGTTGGTATTTTATACCGGGCAACATCAGTAATATCTAAAAAATATGCCTAATAGTTTCTTCGTTTTTACGCGATGATGGATTAAGTACGCAGAAAACCAAAAATTCTTGATTTAATTCCTGGTACAGTTGATTAGGTTATTTCTTTTTGGAAACCATTGCATTACAGCAGCATAATTTTATTAAGCTGTTTACATTAATTTATATTTAAGTTATTAATATGAGGAGCTCAAAATCAAAAGGGAGTTTTTAATAAAACACAAGTTCTAGAATACCTCACAATTTTACTGCCCTTTTTACCCATAAATTTGAAAAGTTTTTTTCATAAAATATATTATATTTTCATACAGGGCATTCCAATTATAACGATGAGCCACCCCAAATAATTTTGTTATTTATACAATTACGAAAAAATCCTGAACCACGTCAAGTTTTATTTTTAGGGGGCACATTTTTATGTCAAAATTTACTTGTTTAGGCTTATCCCCTCCCCTCGCCAAAGCAAACGTCAAAAAGTTTAAATGAGAAGGGGGTTTAAGTGATACCTTATCTTAAAAAATTTAAATTCTGTTTTTAATGGTCTTTAGTTTTTTAAAATCGGTTCAGTAGTTTCTGAGAAAATTTACCTTAAATACCCGGGTCCCTAGCGAGTGGATCACCCCTACAACTTTTTTATGGTTTAAAATATCCAAATAAAATTTTGTACGTAGGTTTATCACATCCATTGTTTTACGAATTCAGTCTTTTTCTTTTACTTCCGATTTAGCCTGAAACAACCTTTCATATTTTAAATAAGACACTCTGTATATTTTCTCTAATTTAAATATAAAATTACGTTAGGAGTATATAGATTATATACATTACATTTGCGTTCATAGCACTCTTGATTCAAAATTTAAAAATTAAAATATTTAGAGGTTAGATGTCAAAGTGTAGTAAATTAAGTGTCATTGTACGTGGCATGTCATTTTCTATTCAAATAAGTAAAAATATATCAGGTGTCTCATTTAAAATAAGAAACTTTAGGTCGTTTCCGGCTAAACCGAAAGTAAGAGAAAATTTCTGAATTTTCAAAAATTAATCACTTTAAATTTTTATAATAAAAAAATAATAAAATGATTTAAAAACTATCATAATTTGCTTTTCAAACACCTGCTTTTTTCATATTCCTACACAACAAAATTTTTCAGCTGTAAACGAATGTGAAATAGGCGTTTTCGCCAAATATGGAGTTCAATAAATTTTTGTAGTATTGTTTTTAGTGATTACAAACATTATTCTAAATATATTTTCTTCATGACATTTTGCTTTAAAATAAAAAATAAAGGTAGTATACTCTTGGAAAAAAATCATATTTTTTAGGTTGAGCTCTCAAGGTCGAATTTAAATTACTCGAAATTTTCCTAATGGTTTTTTCCGTTATTACAACTTTCCTTGAAATCAGTTTTTGTAACGTAAAATAAAATCTGTGTTTTCCCATAAGGATCAATGTTAACATCCATTATTTTATATTATTTATAACTTTTTTAGTTCTCTGTAGACCTTTAAAAATTTAACTGGTGGATATTCTTATAATAAAGTACCAGGATACTAAGTTTTATAATTTTCTGAACATTAATTCTTACATCGGTAGTACTACCTTACAAATTAATTGCCATTGTTTCAATATCTAGATCGCAGAAGTTAAGCCTTTGATTTGAAGAGTTTTAATTGTCAAACACGATCATTTTAATCAAACTAAGTAAGAAATAAGGTATTGTTGTTAAACTAGTGGTACATGAAGATGAATTGGAGTGGTTACTCGATGGGCTCTTTCGATTTTGTAAAAACACCGTAGGTCGGTAAAATCCCCTTCGTACTAATCCGAACTGTTTTTGTGTCTACATGTACGATCTGTACAGAATAAAGTAGTATTTATGCAAGAACGTCACATAATAATCCAAAATTATAGCAATAATGAAAAAGGCTTTTAAACAAAATTTTGATGTGATAAAAGAAACAAGAGTAGATGTATAATTTATTAACATCCTCAAGGGGGAAGGTATGGTTAATTCGTGCTCAAAAAGGTAAATTTTTATGATTTATTTTTAGGACACAGGCAACATTTATTGATTAAGCTTAATGACACATAAAACATAATAAGATTAAAAGAATATTGAATACAATTTTTGTTATTATTTTTTTAAATACAGCAATGAGGGCAATTATTTGAATGCATCTCGATAAAAAGATGAATTGCGGTGACCATCATTTCTCGGTGATGTGAAATCAAAAAATTAAGTTTGTTTGTTAAATAATTGTTTTTCCCAAGTAACGCTAGGAGGATCTTTTAAAATTTGTATTTTTAATTTTTAGGGAGCTCTTTAAAGTGATAAACGCAATTTTTAAGAAAAACTTCAACCTGTTTGTTTTCATTAGAATTAGAAATTTGACAAACTTAAAAGCACTTTGAAGTTAGCTTCGTACATAAGAATCATGGATAAGGTGGTTACTTAAACCTCCGTATCTCCGTTAATTTTGCATTGATTCTACTTAACTTTTTACACAATTTTCCTAAAATGTTCTAAATTTTAGAAAAATATATTTTATAAAAATGTAAAAAAAACAGTTTAAAATCCATACTCCCCCTTAATGCCTTATGTTTATTATATGTTTCTTTAAAGAAATATTTTGTTGCAGACCAGTGTAACTTTTCGTAATCAAGAGCATAATTCTTAACTGCTAAATTTAATTCTTACATAATGTTTCAAACATAAAGTTTGTGGGAAAAGATAGAAAGGTCCATACGTGCCATTTTTAATGACATCCGAAATAACAGTCACGTACTAAAAACGTTTTATAGAAGTATTGTTTGTACAATTATTTTATTTTATTACATCCTATACCGAAAGGTATTTAATTTACTACTAGCTTTATGAAATAGGTAAAAATGTTTAAAAAGGCAGAAATAACAGGGGCTTCCAAAAACACTCCCCATAATTTGGTTATTTGTACACTTATAAAAAAAACCTGAAATAGGTCAACTTTTATTTTAAGGGAGACACATTTTTGTATCAAAATTTACTTATTCAAGGTTATCCCCTCCTCCCACCAACACAAACGTCAAAAATATTAAATGGGAAGGGGGTCAAGTGGTACATCATTTTAAAGCTCCTGACGAGTATTTTATAACCCTAAAATATAAAGTCAATATCTTCACCTACTACAAAATGGCAGTACTTTAAAAATTACCTAAATACCTGATTGGGATGGCCATTTTTCCGAAACTAATAAAGTAAGATGTACCTAATATGTTTTTTCTTAAAGCTCTTTCAAATATATTTTTATTAATAATATATATACAGGGTGCTTTATTAAAAAATATTGCGGTGAATTGCGGTGAAAAAAAGATTTGTTCGTTAGATAATCCTTTTTCCCAGGTAACTTTGGTTTTTATTGGTAATTATGTTTTTAATTTTTGGGAACACTATAAAGAAAAAACGCGATTTTAAAAAAATGTAGCATACTTTTTTATTATTTATTTAAAATTAGCAAATTAAAAAAACTCCAAAGCGTTATCTAAATTATGTTAAGAAAAAGTGGTAAAAAATCAAAAAGAATTAAAAACGCGAGTCGTGGTAAAAGCGCTTTAAACTTCTAAACACTAAAAAAATTGAACTGAAACGTAAGCAAGTTTAATCGGCTTAGCCATTGGCCTAGCCAAGTACCGCAGGGTGGGGGCAGTTGCCCACCCCTAGACGTGGACAAAATTTATAACTGTTTTGTAGATGTTAAACTTGTACGTAGATTTAAGGACTCCGCAACAATAAATTAAAAATATACAGGGCGTTTCTTAATTGTGTTAAAATAAATCAAAATCATATATAATGATAACTCTAATTTATGCAAAAAGTTCTTGTAAACATAGGTCCGAAAATGCATTGTTTCCAAGATACAGGGTGTTAAAGTTTTTTTTTAAATACGTATTTATATTAATATCTTAAATATTATTTAGCCAATTTTAATTAAATTAGATAGTGTTGTAGTATTGGGCTAATTTAGATCTGACTCGATTAAATTTTTATCTCTCTAAGAGTCTAGTGGCGTCTTAAGCGGCTCGTAAACGAATATTTCTAACATAAAAATATATGCCACTAACTTTCCACCATTTTTTATATTTCATTTAAATTGCAATAATATGCTAATATTTTTTTGTTTCTTGCTTCGTTAAAAAAAACTTCATTGCATATCCCTGAACAACCCAAGAAACAGAATTTTAAAAGTACTTTATTTAGTAAAATTTGTTAGTTTAGATATTTTTATTGTTTACTTTAGCATTTGTTGGTGCTGCTACTTAATTTTAAGAAAAAAGATGTATTTTTGATTATTCTAAGGAAAATATAAAAAATGCACAAAAGCCAGTGACATACATTTTTTTGTTAGACATATTTGTTGAAGTGCCACTCGACACTGGACTTAATAAAAAGCTACATAAGCCTCTTGCGGCTATAAATTTCACTGCCAAAGTTTATTAAAATCGGATAATTGTGATAAAATCTAAAGTGTGCCACCCTGTATCTTAGAAACATTGCATTTCCGAACCTCTGTTTATGCAGGCATTTTTTAAAGCATTAGTTCGGGAATATTCACTTGTTTTTTTTTACCGCAATAAGGAAAAACAATGTATAATAAATATATAACGAGGGTGGCTCAAAAGAGCACTTGATTTCAAACATTTAAGTACCACCTCATAGGCGCTTTTTTAAGTAGGACTTTTCTAGAAACCACTTAATAAATTAATAATGTATCGTCTGTGAAAAAAGTTATGACCATAGTTTTGAAAATTATACCCAGCATGAAGAAGTAAAAAACTAATGAATATATCGGGGAACCACCTTTAAGAAACACAAGGTATATAATTATTTTTTTCTGCCTGCCCCCTCCCCCTAAAGAAAATCCTGGCTACGCTCATGGGCTTAGCTACTTAAGTCGCTGCAGATAGACAGAGATGTTATTAAAAACTGCATTAAAGTAAAGAGGGTGTACCAGAAGAGTCATAGTCGGCACTGATTTGTTGGATGTTTTTGCTTAATCGGAAGCTGCTTACTCTATCTTAAAATAAAGATAAAAATATTCTTTAAACGTACATATGTATTTTAGTAACATCTGATCGAGTGTTCCTACTTGGTACTCTTTAGAACTATAATAATATATGAAAGAGAACGCCCATTATAATAAAATAAAAAAATATAAAACAAGAATGTTTTTCAAACTTTCTTAAAATATTAGTTTTTTTCCTATAATAGACTGTAAAACTGATAATGAAGCAATTGTTTAATGTTAATGTTCTGTAGTTCAGGTAAATGTTATTGTTATTTCCTCGGGGCAATTGTTGACGAATTGAGGTTGGTTTATTCCCAAGTCGTGACATTTCAAACATATTAGGTACGTGATTATAGGCTTATGGGTTATATTCATATATTATATCACAAGACCTATAAATTTAATCGATTAAACTACCCAACAATATTTTGAGTAAGATTTTTTGGAAAATAGTTGAATGTTCAATAATTTGTCTATGAAACTATTTGCCAAATCAATCTTACAAAAAATATTTGGGTAGTTTAATCGATTGAAATTTGTAGGTCGAGTGGTATACGGCTAGATTATTTCCTGAAAAACTTAACAGCCAACAACACAGAATTTTTCTGATAATAAAGTTAGACGTTTTCTTTCAATTTTGTCAACTAGTTTGAATGACAGAAATTTATTTGCGGTTAAACATCACATGTGGTTTAATCACTACTTATCTAAACAAAAATTTATCCGAAAAATGGTGGTTTCTGATTGTCCTATTTTCTATTGAGGGAAATAATCATATATTATTAAGACCTAAAAATTTAATCGATTAAACTACCCAACAATATTTTGAGTAAGATTTTTCTTGGAAAATAGTTGAATGTACAATAATTTAATAAAAACAAGAGACCGCGCAGCGGACGAGGGTTTTTATTTTGTAATCAAAAACTTGAGACCGCGAAGCGTTCGAGGGTTTTTGAAAAATGGTATCTAATGTCTGATTGGTAAATTTTCTATTGAGGGAAATAATTAATTTTAAATGATATCAAGACTAATTTTAATTCTGCAATTGCTTGTTTCTACATAGAATAATCTGATTCTGTAAAAACAGGAAAATAAAAATAAAGAAAGGGAAGAGATCCTAATCTCTTTTAAAAATCATATTTTGTAATAAACAATTTTCTGTTTCTGCGAAAAAAACAAATTGTTTTAAAAAATATATGACAAATATGCTACAAAGAGACATATGAATTTGTATCTTTTTTCTAAACTTCCAAACAATAAAGTTTTAAACAAATTTAAACGCAGAAAAAGCTCATGCAATAAAAATTGCAGCAAGAAAAATTGTATGCAAGAACTATGAAAACACCTTGATAATTTGACCTCTTGATTAACACTGTGCAATATTGGCCAACCATTAGCCTAATAACTAATGGTATCCAGATGGTACTTTTATGTAAACTGTAAACTACAGTGCGTATCTTAAGTCAGAACCCCTTTAACTTTACAATTGTACGGTATTTTCATGAAAATTTAAGGACTTTAGTAGGACAACATAAACCAAATTTTAGGCAAGAAATGAGACATACATGTCAAACTGAAAGTTTAGGCGCCATTAGAAAAAAAATGAAAGGCGGTCAGGGGGTACATCATTTTAATGCTCCGGACGAGTACTTTATAACCCTAAAATATAAAGGCAATACCTTTTCCTACTCAAAATGTAGTTTAGTGGAGAAGTGAGTTTTCTGCAAAAAATAGTTCTTCAGTAATTGTAAAAACATGGTTGCTTGTATATTGAATTCAGAAAAAATTCTGAAAAAGGGGAATTTTTAAATAATTATGGACTTAAAAATTGCAATTGTATTTATTAAAAAGAAGAGGAAAAAGAGAGTTGTCATTTTGTAACTATCACTAAAAAAATATTGAAGCTAGGTGAAATTTAAAAACGGATCCTAAAATAGGAGAAAATTTTAGTGCGACATGTTCTGACTTTCGGAGTATATAATTTTGAATTAATGTTGCAAAATTGGATTCCGCGTAGCCGTTTAGGTGCTGACCCACCGCCGCCAAGCATAGTGTGCAATACAAAATAATTTGTTTTTAACATTAAATAATATATCTATAATCTAAATAAATTATAGTGTCATCTAGACACTTAAAGAAATATAGTTTTTTTTTACTTCATGTTTGTTAATGTTATTTGATTGTTTATTAACTAATTTTTGTATAGGCTTTGGTTGTTATAAAACCTTTTGTAAAAGTTTAAATCATGTACTATTTTTTCTTTTGCGAGCTCTGCTTATAAACGGAATGAACAAGATTTAGTTGTAGAAATTAATAAAGTATTTCAGTTGTTATTATGAATTCTTAAGTTAACAAAAAATAAAATGTTCCGAAAATGTTACTACAAAATATACCAAATGTTTGATTTTAGTTGTTTTGTATTAGTTTATTGGGGTTAAAAGCTTAGCAAACCATTTTTTTGTCATTTGTTTATTTTTTTATATAAACAAATAGACGTAGATAAGTAAAATATTTTTAAAGATTTTTATACTTTTTTGTTAATTAAAAAAATCATAAAAAACATATAAAACAACTTTTTAAACAAAATCTTGTTCATTTTGTAAATTGAAAAAACTCCAAAAAATATAGGTACATTATTTAAACTTTTACAAGAGATTTTGTGACAACTAAATCTATGAAAAATGATAGTAATAAGTGAATAACTTTAACAAAATGAAGTTAGGAAGTTTTTGCAAACAAATTATATTTCTTTAAGTGTCTAGATGACAGTATAATTTACACAGATTTAAAAATTACTATTGAATGTTAAAAAAATTATTTTGTATTATACACTGTGTGGCGGCGGCGGGTCAGCGTCAAAACGGCGGCGAGGAACTCAATTTTCAACGTTAAATTAAAATTATAATGGAGCTACAACTCCGGGAGTCAGGATATGCCTACTGAAATTTTCTCCTCATTAAGGGTCTGTTTCTAAATTTCACCTAGCTCCAATATATTTTTAATTATAGCTACAAAATGTAGACGTTTTTTTCGTCTTTGTTTTTGTTAATTATAGTTGTAATTTTTAGGTGCGGGATTATTAAAAAATTCCCCGTTTCAAAATTTTTTCTGAATCCAAAATACCAACAACCAAATTTTTTCTATTACAAGAACTATTTTTCGCAGAAAAATCACTTCTTGACTAGACTAAATGGCAGTTCTTTAAACATTACCTAAATACCCGCTTGGATGGCCATATTTCCGAAACCACTAAAAGGCTTTTAGTTGTGATATTGCTGATAATATACAGGGTAGGACAAAAAGCATATATTTTTAATGACCCACCCTTTATATTATATCATCATTGAAAAGAAATTAAAAAGACTTAAGAAAATTTCACATTAAATACATTTAACTTATTAATTTTGGATATTGGGTCATCCATATCAGGTATGCAGGTAATTTTTAAAATACCTCCATTTTGTTGTGGGTAAAGGTATTGACTTTATATTCTAGGGTTTTAAATTAGTCAGAAGCTTTAAAATAATGTGCTATAAGACCCCCTTTCCATTTATTTTATTTTATTTTTTTCAATTGGTGACCAACTTTCAGTTTAACACTTATATCTGTCATTTCTTGTCTACAATTTGGTTTATGTGGTCTCACCGAAGTCCTCAAGTTATCATAAAAAATACCAAACAATTTATAAGTTAGGAGGAGTCCTGACTTAAGACATTAACGTCATACAGAGTGGTTCCTAAGCGGTCAGAAATCCACGTAGTATCGTCCACTTTTAAATTTTAGGTAGCTTAAACAAACTTAATGTGATTACATTTTTTATCATTTTTGTTCATTCGTCATTCTAATTAGAGCTATTTTAATTATTAAACAATAATGTTTTTATTTTTATACTCGGAGATATAAACGTTAAATTCCAAATGATGAAAAATACCGTACATTTTTATGTTCTAACGTTTTATTTCTACCGAAACCACTCAGACTGTAATAAACGCGAAAAACGCAAGCAATGTTCATTGAGAAAAGCTTGCTGGAAAATAAATTGAAATTTTTTGGTTAAATCCGAGTTAAATCTAAATTAATTCTGTATCAGAGAAACGGTACAGAAATTAAAGAAGATTTATCGGTTATAAGAGTTTTTATATCCTCAATATCTCGACGTTTCTAAAATTAAATCAGGATTATATCGCTATCAAGAACTGACATTATAGGCAATCAATTCTAGATTTTGAAATATTTTTGGAATACATTTTTTCCAAACGATGCCGATGGGTTGTTTGATTAAAAGTTTTACACAAAAATAAGTAAAGTAGGTTTTTAGATTAAGACTATT
Organism: Listronotus bonariensis; assembly: GCA_014170235.1. NCBI lineage: Eukaryota > Metazoa > Arthropoda > Insecta > Coleoptera > Curculionidae > Listronotus > Listronotus bonariensis. Next base: position 68,760 of record JACEGR010004653.1, on the reverse strand, counting down.
TGAGATGGTAAGAAAGTCACATGCGAGTTTAATTGTGAATAAGTATATGGTTAAACATTTTGCGGGTACTTGAGAAAAAGATTATAAGTTATATAATCTTTCTGTTGAAATGAGAATAAGGTCAGAAATACTTTAAAAATGCATTTCTTACATATGGGAATAGCAAAATATGTCAACTAATAGCTGGAAAAACGGTTTTTCCCTTCTTTTTTTTGCTCACGACCCAAACAGACGCAATTAGAAGTGGTTGATCTCCCCGAGAGGATAATTAAACCTACATTTTTTTTAATTGATTGTATTAATATTATGGACAGGTAGCATTTGGTCTTCAATATATTGCATCCACAATATTTCTTCAATATTATTGACCGTCTGATAGTGGCTTAAGGTAAGTTGGTCGTCATATTTTAGACTTAAAAATTTGTGGTGGCATTTTTTGTGACATCCTGTGTATCTAATCGCGTGTGCTTGGAAAAAAGTTATGTCATGTTCTGGCAAAAATGGAATAAAATACATTTAACTGGTCAATTGTTATACATTAGGTAAAAGCAAAATATGTCATTTTATAGCTGAAAAAACGGAAAATAAAAAATATAGAAAAAATAAATGAAAAACCGGTCTTTATTGTTAAGTACATCGTAAATCAATATAAAAGTACTGATTCTTATAAAATTCGGCATCGCTGGTCACCCTAAGAAACTAACTCCACGTGAAGAAGCAAGATAAGAATAATAAGTGAAGATTTTAGAAGTTGCGCACCAAAACTAGGTATTCTAGAACAGTTTTTAAAAACCGTTTACGTACGAACTTTTTAACGGGACAACCATCCTAAGCATATGGCAAACCTATTTCGGGAATGAATGATCCATAATGCAAGGCAGCAGCCCCATACACCACCGCAATCTCCTGATATTAATCCCATGGAACATTTATGGTAAGAACACGCGGCGCATAATGTTTGTAATAAAAAATAATTGGAAAATAAAATAACAGAGGAATGAGAAGATATGCCTTCAGAAAAAACTAAAAAGCTCATTTTAACAACGGGTTCCACAAAACTATCAAAGCAAATGGAGGACCAACAAGGTATTAAGTTAAAGAAAAACTATCATTTTTAGGTAGATAATAAATAATTATTATTTTTAGGTGTATGAAGACTGTTTGGGCATAATAGTTTTTATTATTTAATATATCTTGTGTTAAAGCTTTAATAAAATATTTTGTACTTGTATTTGAATTATTATTTTATTAAGTAAGATTTAAATAATAACTTAATCATATTATTTTTAGATTTGTTTATTTTTGCAGTTCTAAAAGTTACTACCGTGGGCAGGCGAGTAGAAAAATATATATAATTATATTTAATTCATTAAAAATTTAAATGTTTATTTTTAAAAATCATCACTCTTGCACACATCACTCACATTTACTTTTTAACACTAGTGTAAAAATTATTAACATAGAAAAATAAGTTTGGCAAATATTTTTGGTAAATATTTTTTGGTTGTAGGAAAAATATTGTACATGACAACATTTCCACTCGTGCAAAATATACATATCACTTTCGACTCTTGTTATGTACCCACTAATACCTGTAATATACCCACTAATACCTTCACTAGGCTAAAGAAATATCTAAGTTAAACAGTATTTTGCCAGTGGGTAATTATTAAATTTATACTCCTGCAAAAATATAATTAATTATTTCATGAGAATTATAAACTTTTAAAGCAAAATATACAGTTTTATGCAGATATTTTAATTACGACCATTTTAATAAAGCAAATGGTTTATTACAAAGCTAGCAGTAAAAACCCAATTAAAACTTATAAATAAACTGCTTGTTTCAAATAATAAAAGAAACCATGCAAACATTTTATAGCATTTTCATTTTGATTTCTAGGAATGTGACGAACTTTACTAAATTCATGTAAAAATAAGTGATACATTCTACCGAATGCTAAAATCACCTTTACAAAAAGTTTATTCCAGATAAGTAAGGAATATCATTAAAGCAAAAAAAGGTTAATTAATATTATGCCTTTTTTAGTCTTAATTTTGTATGAAAAACACATTTGTTATTTAACAAAAGCCAGATAACATCTAGAGACTAAGCAAATTATTTTAAACCGAAATTTCTGTTTAAATCATAGATAATTTTTCAGGAATTTGTAACATTTTTTTACTTTTATAGTGTTATTTTTAATGTATTTTTGTATTTATTTTTACCAACCTAAATAATGATTTAAGTTTTAGTTAGTTTCTGTTAGTTTTGGTTACTTTCGGTTTGTACATCGGAACTACATATACATATATAATGTTCAGAATAACAGACATCAAAAGTGCGATATTATTTTTTAAATATGGCTATTAAACGAACAATGGTATATTAAAAAGAATAAATAGAGCGATTAGTGATCAAGAAGAAAGAAGTGCAACTACGCAAGTTTTTATTTTACTTATAATCGGACTCGACAGAATAAATTAAACATATAAAAACCTTCTGAGGTACTTAATACAAAAGCTGTCCTTGATCGCTTGCAACAAAGTTAAGTAGTATTTGAATACGCGTTGTTCTGAATCGTATTCAGAATACATTTGCCTGGTGTTCGAAGAGTATACAGACTCAGGACATTTTATAATTGCGGTAAAAAATTAAAAAGTTTATTTAAACATATGTAGGTCCGGAAAGGCATTGTTTCAAAGACACAGGATATAAAACATTTTTAAAAACCTTTTTCTTTTTTAATATCTTAAATATTTCCCACCCAATTTGGATAAAATGTAACAGTGTTATTTATACCCTAGGAACCCTATTTAGCCTTATTTTGATAAAATGTATTTAAGTCTTCTCAGCTAGTACCTGAAATATTTGTAACACAAAAAAATTAAGCAGACAAAAGGCAAGGGTTTTTTGTATCCAATTATTTTTTCGTATCATGCCTAGTTTTCGAAAAAAATCGCATATCCTTGAATTAGACACTAAACATAAGGACTTTTTATTAAACAATATTATTTAAAAAGTAAGTTTTAAGACTATAATACTTGTAAATAATTTCTTATTGTACAAAGAATTTGCCGAAAAATAATGTTTTTATAAATGTTTGTCTTAAAAATGTCTGTTAAAATTATTAGCATAACTTTACCACTGGTGTAGATAAATAAAAATAAAAAGGGGGTAATAGAAGTAATTACCCGCCCTCAAAAATGTTTTTGACCCTTTTTCTTTGGTTGTTATATACAGTGGCCATCTTTTTAAATACACATTGTACCCCTCAAAAAATTAAATTATCTACGCCAGTATTTGAAACCCTCTCTATAGTGGTTTGTGTCCGATGAAAATTATAACCATCAAACCAAAAAGTAGGATTACATAAAAATAAAAATATAATTGTTAACCAAAAATCTATAAACTTAAATAGTTCTTTCTGTCATTCCAACCCTGTGCTAGATCTCCAGTTTCAAGTCGGTAATGTTATCTCCCGTGAAATAAAAAAATATTTAATCAGTGCACCATATCAAAACATCGTCTCCTATTATTTTTCTAACACATGTTTAATATTTTTTGCCTCCAAAGCTACATTTAAGATTCTTAGAAATTAAACATCTTGCCAGTTATAAAAAGCTTAATTAAGCATAGCTTTTTAACTTAATTAGAAACAATTTAATTTGTATTATAAGTGAAATAAAATTTAAAAGAAGTAACAGACTTCCCAATTTACTAATTTTGATGAGAAGTTCAAATCAGTGAAACAAAAAACCTTAAGATTTTTTTACTGTTTAAAACCTTTTTTGCCATTAAACTGTTGCTGCAATTTTTCTTGCATGTAATTTAAAACTTATTATAAAAATTTAATTAAAAAAAATAGTCTTAAACCAAAACCTCCATACTACCTATTCAATTTTCAAAAGTCTTAAATGAGGGGCCTAGTTTTAAAGTGTACAATCTCCATTTATATTTTTAATTCAACAATGAGATAAATGTCCCAATACCTATATTTTCAGCGCTAAATTTAAATAAATCCCTTTTTCGGCCACAACAGCATCTATAACAGAAAGTTTTAACTTAAGAAAGAATACATTTAATAGAATTTTTAGGTTTTTTATTATTTTTTTTTAAATAAAATACAGTGATGTCCTAAAGTCCGTCGAACCCCCTATTCACATCTCAACCATTCGGTATATTTTCATAAAACTTGAAAAATAACTTATGACTAAGGACTGCTTTGAATGGTGTGTGAATGGGAAGGAGTAGGGTCAAGGTACAATAAGCCTTCAGGCTGCAGTGCACCACCTAGGGGGCGGTTGTCGGACCTGGGTGATGACCCTGAAAGGGCGAAAAAAGAACTGCTTTTTGACATATTAATAGCAGCTCTAAATATCAAGGGCTGTGCGCCATATTGAAAAAAAGTAAGATCTTGTGGCACATAACTTTAAAGCTCCAGATGACTTATACAGTGTGTCCCAGGATAGCTGTTACAAGGGGACAAATGAACCAACAATATTTTAACGCAATTTTGGAAAAACTGTTTGCATGGTTTAAAACTAAGGAATACAAAATTTTACCCTGATTGGTGAGCCAAGTTATAACTAAAAATATGGAATTTAAACAAAATATTATTTGGCTTTTCTCCAGAATAAAAAAGGTTTATTAAACATTAAGAAAATTAAACTTTTTATATACTATGATGACTATGTGTCCTTGCATAATATTACAAAAGTTAAGATTACTTTAAAAGAAATAATTTAATTAATAAAAATAACTTACTATACAGAGAAAGTTGCAAATTCTAAACAAAGGTTCATAAGCTTTCGGTTGAAATTATTTTATCATAATCCAATAAAAAAATTCTTAACGAGACTGCCAGAACGAGAACTGAGCTTATGGTTGCGTCTTAAAAATGTGGTAAACTTTTTACCAAGAAAATATTAAAACCAAAAACTTTTAAATACAGTTTTTATGGTAAAAAGTTTACCACATTTTTGTGACGCGACCATAAGCTTATGCAACTACACTGTGGAACATATTTACAATTCCAGTACCAATAAATACAAAAAAAAGATTAAAATCACCCCAATATAAAAACATAAGAAAAATAATTAACATAACAGAAAGTAAACAATTATTGGTTTGCCACTTTGACTAACATAATTGACATTTGGTTATTATACTCCTAAGATTTAAAAAAGAAGGATGTCTCTAAATCAAAACAGCATATTTCAGCCCCTGTCTAAGTCATGGCCATTACTCTTCTCTTTTTCAAACACATGTTTTAGATTTTTTGTTGACTTTGTTTAGACTCACCGCTGAGCAGTTGTTCCAAGTAAACACATCTGTTGTTGAGGTAATTCGGATCCCCTGTGGCATTACTTAAAAAGCCTGTACCGTTGCCTTCAAGAAATTCGCATTTCTCCGTCGACGTCGCCGCCATCAAAGAGAGACGAGCTGAAAGTTCTTCCACATCTGAAAAAAAAGAAAGTATTCTTTCTATAGTTGTTTTTAAAAAAAATAAATAAATAAATTATCCTCTCTATAATAGCTAACTTAACCTTCCTTGATTCTTGGTTCGTTTCAAAAATTATCCAATTTCTTCGATGCCTTTATTTCAATAAAATTGATTTTGTATTGACCTTAAGTAATAACGAAATTTATTGACTTTGTCAATTTATAGTAAAAGCTCCAATAAAATGGTTGAGACATTAAAAATATCTTATATAACTTACTTTACTTAAAACAGTTTGTTTTTCTTATTACGATTAGAATATCTGCAAGTTTTAAAGAAACATCGCAATTGGTTTTAATATATTTAAAGCTTTATAAATCTAGTTACGTACTCCGGATATAGTTTTCATTTAGGAAACAAATGCTGGCTATTTAGATCCTAAATTTGCTATTTAGATCTTAAATTTAAAAATGAACTTCTCCGGTATTTTTTTAATGTCAGTTTACTTAGTTATTTTACAACAATATTAGGTTGTTGCAACTATATACATATTTCTAAATATTTCTTCCATGAAACCTTGGTGCCTTCGTACTAAAACATACCGTGGGTAATATTATTAACCAATACGAGGGAATTAAATAATATGTTGCAAGAAAGGACAAAGAAATACATCTGCAGGCAATAGATTTTACACTCTGACACTCTTCTTTGTTAGATATGGATACTGTTGCTTTATTAAAAGCTTTAAAGAAAATATATAAATAACTAAATATATTTGCGGTTAAAGAGTTATTGATAAGAAATATAGCTCTCTCTCTCTCTCTTGGATGGAACTACAAGTTGTAAGATTTGTACCAATTTCCAGATGTATAAACGGTATTTTAGGTTGGATCTAATTTGACAGCCATATTGCTGCTGTGGTTCCAAGTGTATGTTTATTTAAAGTAGTTTTATTTAATTAGATAATTCCCTGGTTTGCAGACCAGCATGGCCAATTAAATCTAAGGAATAAAACTTACGCAACAGTAGACGTTTAATTTTTGTGGTATGAACAGAGGCGCACTTAGAGCCTTGCCGCCCGTAGGCTATTTTATTTTCGTCGCCCCCAGCCTTGCCGCCCATAGGCTATCTTATTTTCGCCGCCCATTTCCTCATCTTTTCCGTCTGAAAAAGTTTAGAAGAGAAAAAAAAAAAAAGGTCCTCCCTTCCATTTCTTTCAATTGTGGGTACAAAGAATTCCAAATCCAAAATTATTCATCATCAAAAAATTTTGAAGAGCAAAAAAAAAACAAGTTCCTCACTTCCATTTATTTGCCGCCCCCAAAATTCGCCGCCCTAGGCTTCAGCCTACTCAGCCTAATGGCAAAGGCGCCACTGGGTATGAATCTAAACAAGATTTTTGATACCACAATTAAGAAGTATTTATAGACCCCAAAAATTCTTCAGCGATTGTTTTTAGATCAGGCTTAGCCACTTGTTTAGAAACTAAAGATTCTAACTGTGAAAAAGAAAATATCGTTAATTTTAAGAAGAATGAGACTTGATGCTAGTACTGAGCCTTAAGGTACACCAGTACTGATTTGGAAAAAGCTAAAAAATGACCATCCACATAAGACATACCCTATAAGCATTAGTTTACTACATATCGGCTAGCAATGCTATTGCCAGTATGTATTAATGATCGGCTGATTCTATATACGACAAATAAGTCATTTATCATTATTAAATATCATTGCGATCTTAAAGTACCAGAAGTTACATGCTTGAGTACACATAAATAAAATCATATTTCTACAAACCAAATTTCAGGGGTAAAGGATGAGCGCATTCAGGCGGTTTCAGCCGCTTAGCCGCTGGGCATCAGAAGGGTAAAAATGTTGAAATTTAACGAATAGGATGACTTTAATTTGACAATTTTACCACTTGTGATTCTCGGCGACAAATCGGCTGAGACAGTGGGGGCGAGTACGTGGGTGCACGGAGGTCAATGCACCCAATGAGGTAAAATGTATATGAGAAATGATCATTTTAAAATTTTTCCCTCAAAACTGTTGTGTTTGACACCCCCTTCTGACAACTAGCTCAAAATGGGTATCAAATAAAAGGGCTTGATTGGTAGAATGGAGCTTACCATAAAAAAATCCAGGATTGCCGCTGCCACAAAATGGCTGATTATATATTTGTTTTCCACAACTAAAACTGAAAGGGCTTGATTGGGAGAATAGAGCTCACAAAAAAAAATCCAAGATGGTTGGCGTCACAAAATGGCGAATTACATATTGTCCAAAACTACTTCAATATAAAATTGTTGCTTAGTTCTGGGTAGTTAGGCACTCAATAAAATTAAAAATATCAACTAAAAACAAAAACAAAAACTGAAAATGAAATTAGATAAAAAATGTTTTTATGTTGTGTGTGAAAAAGCTAAAAATAATTCGGTAAGTCCTAGCTACCAAATCGCACCAATCTTCTTATTAATCTGGGGTACTGATCAGACAAATTATAAAATCGTTGGGCACTTGACATTTCTATCATAATATTTACTCTGGATACGCTACGCCCAACGGTTTTATTATTTGTCCGATTGATGAGAAGATGGGTGATCTGGTAGCTAGGACTTAACGAATTATTTTTTAGCTTTAAGTACAATGAAACCGTTTAACATAATTTTTTATATAATTTATTTTTTTAAATTATTTATCCGTAATCAAAATTAACTGTAAAAAAATATGTAAACTCACAAAAGTGTTTTCCTGTTAATCAATATTTACTACCTACAGTTAAATAAACCTCTTTTCGCAATTGAATTTGGAATAATCATTCATTTTAGGAATTTTAATATGTTTAAGATTTAGCATTAACGTAGGCAGTTAAAAGGCCATAAATTACCCACTTACACCAAATATTCATTCTATTTATAAACAAGAATGATAACCAAAGTAAAGCAAATTTTGCGTTTTACTGCCTGCAATGAGTGAAATTTAAATTATAAAGCCCAACACATCCAAAGGATGCTTAAATTAAAGATGTATAATTAGAAGGTAAGGTTAAGCGCCAATTTAATTAAAATTTTCGCATTTCCATGGCTAAAATGTGCCTAGTATTTGGCGCACATTTTTTTATGACATATTTTTTGTCAATATCACAAAGTGGCTAGTAAATAGATAAAACTGAAAAATACTTTTTTTTGTAAATAAACGAGTTTGCATATTTAAGAGTAGTTATTTTTAAACATTTTTTTTTCTAATAATTTCCGATATTTTCAAAAATAAGGGTACTTTCATCTTGTACAAAATTCATATTTCTTGAGATACGTTGTATACCACTAAAAAAAAAGAATATCTAATGATTGCATTTTAATTTTAGCCATGTAGATCTTTTGATAAGAAATAACTTATTTTTGCTAAATTAATAATAAAAAAGATTCCCATATGCAGAGAACTTAGGCGGACACGCTGTATAAGATTAGGAAGCTTATATTTTTAAAACTAATAGAAAAAATATTTAATATGTGGCATTTGTTACATCTTTTAAGGAGGCCTTCCTATTGGTGATAAAATATACAGGGTGTTCCATTTCATAAAAAAACACAACTTTTTGTTATGAGTTTTAAATTAAAGGCAATGAAAAATACGTAGAAACGTTACTAAATACAACGCAAAAATCCCTAACACTGGCGAATATACTAGTTTGTAAGGCCAACAAATAAAAAAACATAAATCGAGAAAACCAATTAAAAATTAAAAACCAAAAAAAATTCTCGTTTTATTCTGAATTCTATACACCATACCTTCATCACTTGCAGATGGTACCTTGGTACAGACATACCTTGATTCATATTTGGCCACATATTGCATGAAGTCTATAAAACTTAAGGTGCTCTTCTACTAATTAAAAAATAATGTGCGTTTTTAAATCAATTTACATAAATTCATTCATAGAAAAACAATTTGATGTATTAGCATCGATGGGTCGCAAAATTTCATTGATTATTATTTATGTCTAGCGATACGAACGTGATTTAATTTTAATTGTCCAATTTTACAATTACATCCAACACGTAATAACGCTTAGAAACGCTTTCATATTAAACTTATTGTTATTGTTTTTTATAGTATTGCGGATAGTTTCACTATAAATGCGATAGATAAATACTGTTCGCCCAGCAAGTCTACGTCAATCAAAAAATGCGGACAAAAAATGTGTTGGTTTTAGGATTTTGTCAGTTTTTTATCCTAATAATCCTAATTTATTTAACACTATTTTATTTCCATATTTATTATTTGATTAAGGTACCTGTTTAAGTTTTTTATTATTATTGTTTTGGATTCTTTAAAGGGATTTTTTTCATCGCATATTACATCATTTTTTTAAAAGATCCAAATATATTATTAACTATGGTAAAATATTCCTACACTTTCAATAGTTTGGCAACAATGCCTTTTTGCGAACAGAAAGCCTTTCACAGATTGGTGGCCGTCGAGACGAGCCTCCAAAGCATAGTCGAATGATATTCGAGAATGTCGATTTCTTTCCCTGACCTTAATTTTAAAGTCCTTTGCGATATTTAATTATAAAATTTATATAATAAATCCTGATAATACCAAAACTTTTTTCTTTTATAAACCCCATCCGTGGTGTCTTAGCGTGTATATCATTCCTTATGTCAGGTTGTAAATTTAAAAAAAATCTAACAAATTTTATTGTATATACTGCCAACTATATCTTGATCATTCCGCAGAAAAAAATTTAAGACAAAAAAAATAGTAATTTAGATTTTTAATTTAATTTTTCATTTATTTTGCAATGATTTTTAATAACTTTAAAAGTTAAAAAATTGGATTTTAACTTGTAAAAATTATGTTTTACTATTCACCTTTTCTCTTTTTCTTATAGTTAATATGCCAAAAATAAATAACAAATAAATATAAGAAACTAGTTTTTTCATATGATTTTAATCTCGGGTGCAAAATTTATACAGGGTGTCCAGTAACTCTACAAACAAACTTTAGGGGATGATTCTACAATAAAAATATTTAAAAAAACTTTCTATAAACATAATATGTCCTAAACGTCTAACCTACCTTAAATTTTTTTAGAAACCACCGTTTTTTATATTAACTTTTAAACCAATAAAAAAATTTTATAAAATTTTGGAGACGTTTCCTATGCATTAAAAACGTTTTTTAAGATACAAGAAAAACCAATTTCATTCATGGTGGGTTAAGGAAAAATATTTTCACGTTTAATTAAAAAAATAATGATCCTCGTGTTTTTTAAATTTGATGTAAGTACGGTTTTCGCGAAAATTAATATTAACCATTTTATGGCATGGTTATCATTATTTAATTTGTTATAACAGTAATAAATATTATCTTTTTATGATTAAAAAATTGTTTTTTTTTTTAAGAGAAAAATTGGTTGATATAGCAGCGTTGGAACTTTTATTTTATAAAATGGTTGTTTAAGCAAACAAGGGGATAAACTGTACTTTTAACATGTCTGCCCGGTCCACCTTTCACAAAATACTATAAAATTAGAAACGATATGATCATGGCGCGAAATTGTTTGTATTTATTTACGCAAAAACTGTACATTTAATAAAAAAAGTCAAGAAATTAAATTTGTTTAAAACTAAACGGGACTTTAAGAGAAATATTTTTATTTTAAGAAAATTCTGTAACGTACCATTTTTTTTCTTCAAAAATATTTACTTAACCCCTTACGGACGACACTGGTAAAAATTTATTTTTTCTTGCATTTTAAAATGTGTCTCTTAACAGAGTCGAACGCATGGAAGTGGGGCAATGGGGGTAAAGCCCACCACAGTAGCGAACAAACTCCTGGGTTGTTTGCTGAAAGTGGCGCCTTCCTAAAGCCCTTTTTTTTGTTGCCCCCGCCAAAATAACTTTCTGCGTACGGCCCTGTCTTCTAATGAAAAGAAGACGTATTTTTTTAATATCCTAATTGGTATACAAGTAAGATGAGAAATTTAAAAAAATTAACATTCCGTACCTAGACGTTTAGGACATATGTTCATATAAAGTTTTGTTATTTTTCATTGTAAAATTACTCCCTAAACTTTGTCGGTAGAGTAACTGCATGGATACCCTGAAAACCAAAGATAAACAGTTTGCGATATCCACAGGGCGATAGTTAAATTTTATTACCTACACCTTGCAAACAAATAAAACAAAGTAAGGCTAATAAAACACAAGAGAGATTTACAACTTTATACCTAAGTTTTATTTTAAATAAGAAAAACAAAAAAATTAACCGTTATGCATACTTTTATAAGTACTTAATCAAGAAACACTAGTAAATAATTTAGACCTTTTACACATACTCATAAAAACCCGATTTTAGTAATAACTTTATTACCAAACTAATTTCAAGATTTTCTATGCTTTTTGTAAAATTAATCCGAAACCAATCGGTTCGTGAAGTGTTCCAATCACACTTGATTTAAGATTGCTAATAAAAGACGTATTTTTATTAGTTTTAGTTGTTGTTGGATAATAAAAACCTATTTTACGTCAATGAGTTTCCTCAAGGATTTGGCCTTAGGTTCATTTCCAGTAGCGTAGATAAAGGGAATAAAAGTCGTTTTCAAGGTCTTGTTTATTTTAAATAACATAAATAAATCACAGCATAAACAACATAAAGGTTGGCTGTGAATAAATCAACAGTCAGTATCACGTATCACAAATGAGTTGAAAGCCCAAAAAAATTTAATCACCAAATAAAAAGGTCTCCACTTTTCAAAAAACATTGTTTTTTTATATCAGCATTGCTTTTTTCGTTCCTATCAAACATGTTTTAAGACCGAAAAAAAAGGCCCCCTTTTCCAATTTAGTCGACAGTTTTGCAGTTTCCCAGCACCTAACTTTTTGCTCACACACTTTTGGGGGCCCATAAAATGTTCTTTATATTTTTTAAATCTTTTACATCTTATGTAACTCATTTTTAGTTTCTTAGTATAATATGTTCGAATGTTTTTTATTTTTTTATTTGGTTAATTTGTAGTATTTACTTTAAGGAGTTTTTGACTTTTCGTCAATTATTGTGCTGTCTAGTAATTTTTATCTTTATCTTTATCCATTTTTTTAATGTTATGATTTTTCCACACAAAACTACTTGCTGTTATAGTATATTTCCTAACTAGTGTTGAAAGTGTCACTTTTCCGCACGTGACTGCAGTTGACAAGCAGTCAAGTGCGGAAAAGGCACTTACGGTACGTGTAAGTAACGCTATTTTTCTACGAGCGTAAGAAAAACATGGAAACTAAAATTTTATTTTTTTCTTTTATTTTAACACAATGCTACCTAATATCCTACCATACCAAAGCAAAATTACCTTTTAAATAGGAAGTACATGAAAATCCTTCATTGCGACTCACCAATATTTATTTAAAATTTTTGTACTTTTGCGCACTAGGCATAGTGTACTTTTCTGCACTAGTGCGAAAAAGTGACACTTTCCAAACTAAATTGCGTGCGAAAAACTGCTGCTTTCCACACGCTAGTAGAAAAAATTTAAAGTTAGTGTTTTTTCATCTTTCATAACATTTATCCCACTGACTCCTCAGTGATAAGAGAATAATTTATTCAGGGGCAAACCTTTTAAACAGAAAATAAAAATTACGTAAAAGAATTTTTGAAAGCCTTTAGTTAAGTTTTGTGGAAAATATGACATACAGCACCAAAATAAAAGAATTATTCTTACCGCCATTATAAAGTATATTAATAATAAATATAAAGTAATGTCAAAAACACAAGCGAATTGCGCGTACAGTCCCGTAAAATGGACCGTAAGAATCATAAATTACCAATGTCACAAATAAATATTCTTGGGAGTACCCATATTCTGCGAATAAAACAGTTGGCCATATTTGGTTATTTATTTTGGTCAGGTTTCTTAGACATCAAAATTCACGTTAATGTCATACTACACAACTGAGTAAAATCTGTAATTATTTGTTTACTGCAAAATTTCCACAATGAATTTATCGAAATATACTGTATGGTTTGTAATATTATGTGGTTCTGGTAAAAATTATGTATCCATAGGATTTTCTTTTTTCGGGGAAATTTGGCAAGACAATTATTAAATAGATTAATATAATAAATTAAGAATGAACGAGTTTTATCCATTAAAAACTTACTTTTAGCAATTTTTGTGTGATCAACTTATTTCACCTTAGCCTTAATTTACATAATAACTGGCTGATGGAAAGTATATACTTTTGTCACCAATTGTATTCGTTTAATTAGCTTTAAACACCTCCTCAATAATGCTATAATAATATAATTCTCGGTGAAAAATATTCAAATTGTAAGATTTCAAATAATGATGACAACTCTATGACACATGACAACAAAATCTAAACATAAATGGTCTTGTACAGTGTTGAAGAGTATTTTTGATCTAATTATAAGCGTTTTTTCGTGTTAATACGGTTCAAAAAATTTTAAAAACATTTGTATACCAATCTCTATCTAACTCTCATATTTATAGTGTTAATTCAAATGCGGTTTAAACCACTCCGGTAAATACGGTTAACACGAAAAAATGACTTAAGTCCTTTTGGTACTTGATTTTACTCGAATATTTTTTACCAAAGATGAATTATAAGTGGTGGTCAGGTTAGTTCTGGTTAGTTAAATATATTTTTTTAATTTTTTAATCTTGTTTGCGACTAATACACACTTTTTAAAATGGGACAAAGGAACTTTTCCAGATATTATAAAAGACTATGTATTATTGGCAACATTATACACAGATTTTTAATTAAACGGGTAACAAAAGGGAGTCTTAGCATCAAAATGTATAAAAAATCTGGACGTTTATTATTATTTTTTAGAGTAAGAAGCGGTTCATCCAACGATTATTTTATTTAAAACTGTTTTATCAACCAAACACTCTTACTTGAAACTTTTAAGAACGCAAAATTCGTGGATATCTTATAATTTAGTGTTATACCAAGAATTTTGTGCAAAAAGAAGGCGGAATATAGTAAAACTTAGGATAGTTTGAAATTCAACTTTAATAACGAATATTTCGAGATCAAAACGTTTCCAAAAATTCTGTCACGTTGACTAAAAATTTATTCGAATATTTTAAAAGTGCTTAAAAAGGAATGAAACAAATCGTTAAATACCAAATACAGTTTCAAAAATACTAGTTGATTTATGGAAAGATGAAAATTTATTTAGAAATATGTATAGGAAATATAATTGAAAAACCGCACGTTCCTATTTAGTACATTGTAAATCAATGTAAAACTACTGGTTTTGATAAAATTCAGCACCGCTTCGGTCGCCCTAAGGAAGTCCACGTGAAGAGGCAAGTATAATAAAAATAATAAGAGGAGATCCTAGAGAATGGGTGCACCAAAACTTAATGTAGAACATTTTTAAAATGTTTTCGTACGAACTGTGAGATATTACTTGTACAGGGCAGGAGGTCGTGGGACACCATAATTGTTGTATGAGCCGTAATATTTAGCAACGACACGAAGCTTAATATTTTTATGTCCGATGGTAGAACTAGACTTTGGCGAAAGAAGAATACAGCAATGGATATTGCAGATATTTGCTTGATTGTAAGACAAGGTGGGGGCAGTGTTCTAATTTGGAGGTATAGGTCCGCTGGAGAAATGGAAAATTTAAATTTTATTGATAGTTTAATGGATCAGCATGTTAACCTTGGTATTTTAGGAAACAATCTAAAAGAGGTGATCAAAAAAAAGACTCAAAGGCAAATAAATTTCTCAACAGGACAATTATTTTAAGCATACGGCAAACCTAGTTCAGGAATGGATGATCCATGTAAGGTCGCACTTCCATACCCCTCTGCAATCTCTTGATATTAACTACATTGAACATTTTATAGAAAGAACTAAAGCGACGCGTAAGAAAGTTTAATGTTTCTAATAAAGAAGAATTGAACAATAAAAAAACAGAGAAATGGGAAGCTATGCCTTTACAAAAAAAAAAAACAAGAAAGCTCGTTTAAAGCACGCAGCACAGGTTGCACGAAATTATCAAAGTGAATGGAGGTGCAACAAGGTATTAGGAAAGAAAACTATAATTTGTAGGTAAATAATAATTATTATTGTTAAGTGTATAGAGACTTTTTGGGCATAATATTTAGGTACTACTATTTATTACATCTTGTATTAGCGCTTCAATAAATTATTTTGTACTTATTTTTGAATTATTGTTTTATTGAGTAAGCTTTAAATAATAACTTAATCATATTTTTTTATAGATTTGTTGATTGGGGAAATTTAACACAAAAAAAAACATAAAAGTAAACGGTGTAAGGAGACTTTTTGGGCTAACTGTTTTTATCAGCATTATTTAGAGAATATCTTGTAACCTTTAATTTGGTAATGTACAAACAATAAAATAATATTGATATATAAATTTTATTAAATCATGCATTTTCAAAATTGTCTCCATGTATCTTAGAGATAGGCAATAACTGTTTTTTTTTTAATTAAGTAAGGTATGAAAAAAAATACAAGACAAAAAGCTGTATTTGACCTTGATTAATTTACAGAAAATAATAAAATTGCACAAAAGTTTAACAAATTTTAAGTTTGAAAAATAAAACAATAGACATGCATTTAAAATTGAAGGCCACCAAAAGCAATAAGTATGCACCTACCATATTTAAAAACACTTCTAAAAAAACCGTAATAATATTAATAAAAATATCCGGTGTATAACTCCCAGGTACGCCATTAAAAAATCATCAGACGGAAACCAAAAGCAATAATTCATTTTTATATTTATGCATCCATTTTTTATTTTTAGCTGGCTTAAAACTTAAATATTTGATTTACTTCAGCTTTGATATTTCAGCTGCAACACGGAAAAATAATTATTTAGAGTCAATTTTATATTAAAGCTGCTTTATTTTTGCTCTGATTTATTAACCAGACATTAATTCAAACACCTATAATAATTTGTTAATGCATTTTAAAATTAAATGATAGATAAGGCCTTCTTTAATAGTAATACTGACATTGGTGTAGACTGATCTTGGTATGGACTTACATAATTTCACCTAGTTTTATAGAAACAGTGGACAAAAAAGAATAAACAATATTTAGATCTAAATAGTTAAATTTTGAAAATTTAAATTTGACCTATAATTTGGCTACTATAAGATGATAATAAATGTCTACATCAATTTTAGGCGAAGAACCAATTCTAAAACCGTATTTACCAATCGGTTATGTTGACGTTTAAACAATGTATTATACGTCTAAGTTGTCACCAAATATTACCGCGGTTATAATTGGTTGAACGCCTAAAATTGATGCTAGTAAGTAGTTTCAGTTATTGTAGTTTTAAACCAATAAAATACATTTTTTTATTGTGGTTACTAGGGTTACTGACTTTTTAAACCAATGAACGACATTTTTTGTTTAGGTGCTTTTCTTAATTTATAGTGAACAGAGATAAGTTCATATTTAACTCATTATTATAAAAAAGCGTTTAACAAAATCATTTTTTAAAGCTGTTTTTAAAATTAGAAGATGAGTTACGAAAAATCTTGTCCTATGGGTAAACGATTTTTTTATTAAAGATAACTCATTTACGAAAGTACGTATACTGGGTCTTTTAGAATGTTGTTAAGAAAAATTAAGGGTAGATTCTACATTAGAATATATAAAGAAAAGTTTATATAAACATGGGTAGCAAATTTTTGTTCTCAAGGTACAGGGTGGTAAACTTTTAAAAACACTTATTTTAGTAAAAATTGTCAGACTGAATATACCAGTGATGGCGAACCAATGGTACAATTTGGGCACGCCGGCAAATTGATGTCTTTTTTGCTCTTCAAAATGTCAACAAACTGTGTGGCCAGACTTTAATAGTGGTAGCCGTAAAAATCGTCAAAGCTTATAAATATCTAAAAAAACTAACCTACCAAAAAGCAACTTAAAAAAAAACTTTTTATTTACCAGAATAGTGTAGAATAGTTGAATGACAAATTTTTTTGCCTACAATTATTATATCTTTCTCTTTTTTCTCACACTCTTTCTCTTTCCCTCTCTCTCCCGAATGAATAGAGAAACCCATTTAAAGAAAACAATATATCAAAATAGAAGAACGGATATTGAAAAACTAACAACTGATTACCTACACAAGATATCATGTTTAACCAGACCCCTACGTAAAAATGGCGTTTGGGGAGCAAAAAAAAGGTCATCACCTTTGAGAAAGTATATTTCAGGCAAGCAAACCTAGCAGATAAGTCGCAAAATCGCCAAAACAAACCCCAGGATACGAACAAAAAGGTCTTATCTTCTTATCATACAATCTTGGAAGTGAGCAAAACTAAAAAAAAGGCCCATAATGCTCTATTTACAACCCCACTTACACCGAAAAGCTTAGGGCGCATTCCGATTCGACAAAATTGGAGTAAACTTTACCCATTTTTTGACATCGTGCCGCCAAACGAATTTGTTCCTTATGTTTAGTTTTGATAAGGTCTTGCTTATTGCGCATGTCTTTACCAGGCGTTGATTCTAAATGCGTCCCTTTTCACAACTCCCTGGGGGCAATACTCCCCCTGCGTACGGCACTGTATTTAACCGAAGGTAATGTATTATGAAAAATTCAAGTACTGCCTTTTCAAGGATGTATGTAAATACTTTTGAAAAATCAAGATTATCTACTATGCTTCTAAGAAAGAGTGTACTTAACAATTTGTGATTTATTGTTATGGTTACACAAATTTGGTTACCCAAAAGAAAATTATGTTGTCAATTTGTGTTCTTACAAAAATAATATTACAACTTTTTTATGAATGTTGTCTTATAGTCTTAAAAATTTAGCATATTATGATAAAACATATTCTTGTTATTTAAATAACAATTTCATTTTATGTGTTAAATTCCGTGAAACCCAGGAACATTCCACAAAGGCTTAAAACCCAAGTATAATAAGGTTCCTTATGAAAATATTACATTAAGTGCATCTAACTTTATTAATTTCGGAAATATGACCTTCCAACTCAAGTACTTGGCTGTGCTACCAGGCCCCCTTTCCATTTACTTTTTTTCTTGAAACATCTTGATGTCGCCCAGTAGCCATCTTGAAATTTTCATCTGTAAATTTTACTTTAAAATATAGTATTGATGCATCAATTTCACATTCTTCAAGTTTAAATTTTTTAAATTAATCCATCAAAATAAATAAAAAAGGGGGGATTAAAGAAATGCGCTGTATATAAATTCTAAATTAATACATTAAATTAAACAATAACGCTTTGGCATGTTATTATTACAATAAAAATTAAATTACACATAAAACAAAGCGCTATTTATCGTGTGCCTTGTGGTTAATATTGTGGTCAAAGCAATCATTTAATAAATAGGTGCTTGGACTACATACATGTATATGTATATTATACCGCATTGAAGCTTATGATCTTGAATATTAATAAGTTTTAAATTACTTAATACACATTAATATAAAGTTACTACGACATAGCTATTATGCCAATTATATTAAGTAGTAAAAAAGTATTTTTAGTACAAAATAATTTACTAAAAAAACTTATGATGCTAAACAAGTTAAGTTTTGCGTGCCGCAATACTTAGATAATTTTTATTATTATTTATTAAAATTAAATAGAGCAAGGTATAATTTCTTCATTATACTTTTTAATTTTTATGCACTCAATATCTGCTATTAGATACAGTGCATTTCTAGTAAAACAAGTCATTTCGTAAAGTTCTGTACACTTATAGTCCGGGAGGCAAATTTGCAAAACCTATACCAGATTAGTCAGGCCGGTGACTGAACTCGAGTAGTCTTTGTTAGCAAAAAACTGTTGCAAAGTCTACCCCATTTCAGATCAAAAATTGACCATATCAGTGTAGCATTTGTAGCTATATTTTTACTGCATTTTCTTTTAAAAAGGCTAACCTATTTCAGTCGTCCACACTATTTTTAAGGGAAAAAATGTAAATACTAAGAAAAGTATCCAGGTATTTTTAAATAATTTAGGGGACTGCATCAAAAGACATTTTTTGGCTTACAAGAAAGGTTTTCTCCAGTGTCGTACATCAGAGATTTAAATTAAATATTTTTTAAGAAAAAAATGGTACCCCACTGCATTTTCCTAAAATAAATATATTTTTTTAAATTCCATTTAGTTTAAAATAAATTTGATATCTTTTTTGTTTTTCGTATCGCTAATATCAAACTATACTGTAAAAAAATCACCTTTCTTATTTATTATTTGACCATGTCGAGAAATGGTTTCTATTTATTTACGCGATAACCGTACATCAAATAAAAAAAGTCAAAAGATCAATTTTGGTTTAAGTTGTATAATACCTCCGGGAATCATATTATAAACACTATTTATTATTACAGGGTGTTTTAATTAGTAGTGAAATGACAAACTTAGGTTTTTCAAGTGACACTATGTATTTTTATAAATTTAAAATTTACAGTGTATTAAAAAAAATTATGAGGTAAAATGCATCTCCATGCAACAGTTCCTCAGAATAATGACGTGTAGAGATTTAAATAATTTTATTTTTTGATACTTTTAATACTAGTATATTAAACTTAATTAATCTACTCCTAATATAATTACTTAATAAACAACTTAAGTCATTAATTGGTTAAAATTAGATTTTTAGTTTTTAAAATTTAAAGAATTTTTTATTATTTTTTTTAAGTACACCATTTTTTCCAAAACGCATAGGTCATAAGATGCTTGACCGTTAAGTTACTTTCTTAAAACACTATATTTAAATGACTAAAAACGTATAGATATTTACAGGGCCGGCTCGTAAAAACTCCCGCCTGAGGCGGTTACAACTTTGCCGCCGCACGAAAATAAAATTTTAGGTTCAAAATTTGTGAAGAGCAAAAAAAGGTCCTTATTTCTATTTATTGCATTCTTTTATTTCTAAAATTCTAAAGACTTAATTCACCTCGTTGATCTTCTTTCCTCCTTCACACATATTTTTGAAAAAAGGTCCCCGCTTTTTAATTCTTCTTTTTTTATAACTTTACATTAAAGACGATTATTTTGCCGCCCCTCGGGCTGGCCCTGGATATTTGTTTATAAAATAACCTTAAAGTTAACTTACAAACACTATACCAATATGGTCAACTTTTTAACCGAAATGGGGTAGACTGTAACTGTTTTTTACAAAGATTACTCTAGTTTAGTCACTGTCCTGACTGAACTGGTATAGGTTTTGTAAATTCGCGTCCAGGAGGTACCAACGTCGGACAGTGCGTCGATGTGTGGAAAAAATGCCGAAATTAATATTTTCATAATAACCTAAAATGTCTGTATTTTTACTCATAGATAACAAAATAATAACAAGACAAATCGTTTTTTTTGTTTTTTCTTTGCCAATATAGAAATTTACAGAGTTACATCCATCTTATAATACAGACAAGTGCCTTGCCATTTGATTTTTTCTCGGCAAGTTAGAAGGTTAACTACAATTAGTATAAGAAAAAAGTGTACCTACGATTTTTATTTATGAAATTATATTTCATAAAATATGTCATGCGCTAAGCTAAAAGCAAACAAAGTTTAGGATTTGATATAGATTTTCAAAAATACATCAAAAACCATATTTCTGTCTTTGGGCTTATTTTACTTGTGGAAGAGTTGGCAAATATTTGTTGTATTAATTAGCTGCAACTATCTGTAACTTTCTATGAAATTAAATTTTTAGTTACGAGGGGTCCCGGAAATACAAGAAACATAATATATAAAAATTTTAAGAAAACACTTAACCCTTAAAGGACAACATAAACTTTTTCATACATAAACGACAACAGGGGTCGTATACGACCCCATAAAGAATTACTGGTTTTTTAAAGTTTAAACAGCAAAAACCTAATTTCTTTTGTTGGTTGTTTTGTTATTTACCCGATAATTTTTTACAGGAAAAGCAAATTTACTTTTGCACATCTCTGTTAGATTCCCATAATTATTCTTCAAAGCATTATTTGTGTGCGGTAAAGCATTAGGTTTTTCAATTTCTCTTGTATATTTTTGTGCGTTTCAAAAGTGTGTCTTATTTGTACATCGTTTTTCGTTTGAATGAGTTACAATTTTATGCAGCAAGTTGTCGTCAAAATAAAAATTTTAAGCTTCCTACTCAGTTTTTGTTTCTTTAGGTTAAGGGAGATGCAGAATTAATTTTTTCCTGTCCTTGTACATTAAAAAAGGTTAAGAGTGTCGTCTGTATCCACTACTACCATTAATCACTTTGCTGTAGATGTTCTGAACGTACTTTTTCATCACGATTCATTTTCAGTTGGTTCATACACTATTTCGACTGTCTTTCCTTCTTTTTCTTCATATTCTTTAAACTCACTTCCAATATCACTTAGAGTATAATTATTATTGTCAATATCCTTATTAATTTCTTTATGTGGCCTTTAACCTATTTTAGTTCCTTTTAATTTCAATATTCTTTTTGATAGACATGTCTTTTCTTGTTACGCAAACAACAACAAGAGTAGCCGGCGACACCAAACACCTATAACTCGGGCAATAAATTTCTGCGGCATACGTTATTTGCCCTGGTAATAGTAACAGCCAAGCTACAAAGGTAGGTGTAACAGCAATATTATAATACAAATTCTGCAAGAAATATGTATAAAATATTATTCGGTGGGGTCACGGGTGACCCCGTGTTGTCGTTTAAGGGTTAATTTACCGAAATTTTTAGTTTGGATATTATTGATATTAAACTTAGTATTTGTTAATGTTGCGACGTTATTAAGAGTAAATAATATAAACCGTTCTTTTCAAAAGAAAAATATTAATATGTTCATTGAGTGGTTTGGGAGTATGCAAGAGATTTTATTTTATTTCTCGAAAACTAAGCAAGATACAAAAAATATTAGGAAACAAAAAAGTTGTATCTTTGTCTATTTCCGAAAATAAATAATAGGAGTTGTTTTAAAGTCAGTGGCGTACATTTTTTCTCAGAAATATTCATTAAAGTGCCGATCGAGATGCCACTCGACTTAAGAAATACAATAAAGTCAGAGCTAAATTAGCCCCTTAGTGTTACAAATAACATAACCAAATTTCATTAAAATCAGATTAGGAATATTTACAGTATTTATTAAAAACCAATTTACAAAAAAAACTTGAACACGCTGTATCTTAAAAATTATGCAATTTATACCCATGTTTTTATATATTTTTTTGGTGAAATTAGCTCATAAATAAGCTCCTAAATTTTTACCGCAACCCTGTATATCTTTGTAAATTGACTCAATTTTTGAATTACCCAGTATATTAATATTACAGTATTGCTTTCTGCATATGCAGAGCATGGTGCCCTACTAAATTATAAACAATACCAAAACTATTTTAGTGCAATAAGACTGATACGATTTTTGTCCCAAAATCCCTATTTCTCAACGCACTGTGCGCCGGGAAAAAATTATTTTAGATTGGCTGAGTTTTTGATACGGTATTTTCTTTCCTCTTTCGCGTAGAACCTCGGCTGGCGGTAGCGGTTGCGTCCCAGCTGTGACTTTGACATTTGTAGCTGTCAAGTTTCATCAAAATATACCGAACGGTTCAGAAGTAAGAAGGGGGCGACTGTATAATTAGCAGTCATAAAAGTGTCTGGCAATAAAAAAAATATGTTTGGTAAACCTATCTAAAGACAAGAAATTAAAAATTAGATTTTCAGAAATGTTTTCAAAACTTTGAATTATTACCTGTACAGGTAGGATGCGAACTAATAAACGCAACCACTACCGCCAGCCAGACGGCCCAGGGTCTATCCAGAAGAGGAAGGAAAACAACATATCAAAACATCAGCTGACCTAAAATTATTTTTCGAAAACGTTGCTACCTTCTTGAGGTACTATTATAAAAACTCTTGTAACAGGTTAATTTTACCTTTAACAACAAGTAAATTTTGACACAAAAATGCGTTTCCCCATTTTTGTGTCAAAATTTACTTGTTCAGGGATCCCTTTCACTTGCTCAGACAAACGTCAAAAAGCTTAAATGGACAAGGGGGTATATACCTCATCTAAAATGGTTTTAAATTATTTTCTTAATGGTCTTTTTTTTTTTAATCGATTTAGTAGTTTTCGAGAAAATTCACCTTAAGTATTGGGTTCCCTAGTCGGTGACTCACCCCTATAATTTTTTATTTTTTTATTTTTAAATATATCAAAATAAAGTTTGGTACGTATGTATAACACTTAAATGTGCGTTATTTCACAAAATCACTTCCGGTTTAACCGGAAACGACCTTAAGATTCTTATTTTAAATATGATATATATTTTTACTCATTTAAATAGAAAGGACATTCCGAGTAAAATAACTCACCATTTTTTACTTTTTGTCATCTTACCCCTATTTTTCTTAAATTTGTAATCTAGAGAACCATGAATGCAAATGCAGTGCCGTTGTAATCGGAATGTAATTTTTATTTAAATTAGTAAAAATATCCCGGGTGTCTTATTTATGATTTTAAAGTTTATGTCGTTTCCAGTTAAACCAGAATTAATAGAAAATAACTGAGTTATTAAAACAATAAGTGTGTAATAATTACAAACACATAAAAAATAATTAAAAATAGGTGATATATCTAGGTATTTACCATAATTTATTTTAATATTTTAAACAATAAAAAATTATAGCGGTTACCCACCGGCTAGAGCCCACAATATTTAAAGTGAAGTCTTGCAAAAACCGGTGAACCGAAATTAAAAAATTAATTAAAAGAAGATTTAAAACCCTTTAAGACAGGGTATTATTTAACCCACTCTCCATTTAAACTTTTTAAAGTTTGTTTTGGTAGGGGAGAGGATAACCCTAAACCCTGGTTTTTTTAAATAAAAATTAAGGTGTTACCGGAGTTTTTTATATGTACAGTCGAACCTCTATAACTTGAACCTCCACAAGTCGAAATTCTCTCTAAGTCAAAGTTTATTGCTATCGCTTGCTCTTTTGCTACAATTGACACGTAAATTCTTTAACTCGAAATCTCTTTAACTCGAAGAAAATTGGCGGTCCCTTGGGTTTGGAGTTATAGAGGTTCCACTGTATGTCTAGATAATATCTAGGGATTATACCACAGGATTACTTATCTACAGTATCTACAGCGATATGCATAATTAATTCCATTAAATCGACTTTTCACACTCAAATGCCAATATTCTAAAAAATAGTTTATCACTTTTGTCTGAAAAACTTTTTTAAACCGATCCTGCCAAAGACAAAATTAACTTTAAGAGAAATTAGCCTATTTTCCATAATATACCCATCAACAGATCATTTTCCGCTCAAATACAAACCACACAACAAGAAAAGCGATTCTAAAATGCCGGATAGTGCAGTGCTTCCTTGAATATTAGCTGCATAATTCTGTCATAAAGAATATTTTCTGTCTGCTGCCCACCAGGGTAATTAACCTATTATTATGAGAAGACTGAAATTATACACTAATTCACTTTACTAAGTTAAGTATAATTTTTGCTATAAAAACAACTTTTAAAATTTAGAATAAGAATATAAATTATGTACTTTATACTATACAGGGTGTTCCGAAATTCATGCATCAAATTTTATTGGCATATTCTACGTCGAAAATAAGCCCTAGTTTCCTATATAAACATATGTCCGAAAACGCTTTCGTTTAGAGATACAGGGTTTTAAAATTTAAAGAAAAAAATTATTATAATTTTTAAACCGCTCTAGATATTTATTTGGTCTTTGGTACATTACTTAACACTAGCAAAAACATTTCTTTTTATGTAATAAATTTAAAAAATTACCAGTGACGTCTGTACCATATTTGTATGGACTATTTTCAAAAAAAAAATGGTGCGCCATTGTTGTTTCCTTGAATAAAAAATATTTTTAAAATTCCCATTAAATTTGTAACAAAAGATTCTATTAACAAATTTGTCATGCATCAAAGTGGGTTTTACTTTTTGTTTAAAACTATGCATCGTTCGAAAAAAAGTTAGTGGATCAAATTTGTTCTAAATTCCATGGAGATTTTAAAATATTTTTATTTTAGAAAAAGCAGTGGATCATCATTTTTTCTTGAAAAATAGTCCATACAAAATATGGTACAGACGTCACTGGTATTTTTTATTAATATTTTTTACATAAAAGAAATGTCTTTTGTTGCTGTTAAGCAATGTACCAAATACTAATTAAATATCTAGAGCGGCTTAAAAATTAGGATTAAAAATGTTTTTTATAGAATTTTAAAACCCTTTATCTCTAAAAGGAAGCGTTTCCAGACATGTGCTTTTATAAGAAACTAGGGCTTATTTTGACGTAGAATATGCAATTAAAATTGTATGCATCAATATCGGAACACCCTGTATATGATTTTTTTATTAACATACTTGTCAACCCCCTTTTTATAAATCCTGTTCGATGGTAAGGCCATGGTAGAAAAAAAGGGCAAATTAAATATTAGCCATTTTATTTTTTTAAACAGTGATAATTGACTATTTGCTTATTCTTTATTATTATATTTGACAACATAACTATATAGTTAGTTAAATAGTTATTTGGAAAAAATATGTAAGAGCAGTGTTGAATTTAGGAGGATCCTGAAGTAACCAAAAAAGTATTACCCCCAAAAAGTTGTAGAGCAAAAAAAGGTTTCTAGGTGTAAAAACCAAATCAACAGCTTACTTCATGCATTGCCTAAAAACTCTTGTAGAGCTAGAGCACTTATTTTTTCACACGAATTTATTCTTTAAGCCAAATCCTAAATATTTGAGGCACATACAGTCCAATTTAGAACTGATCTCAATTGTTAGTAAACAGCTTAGTTCTATAGAAGCCAATTTGTGTTTTCGCAAAGCTATTTGTGTTGGAAACGCGCCAAAAATAAACACCCGCCATAGTTTCCCATAACGCATTATATTCCAATTTTAAAGTTAAAATACACAAACTTTTTTCCAAAAATAGAATGTATACTTTTAGCAATAGCACACGGGGAATACGTATGTGTGATTGTGTGTAGAGATCTGCAATAAACGTTCCCTCCAATTTATAGTGGCCTTACTTTAATGTGCCACAAATTCTGGAGTGACACAGGCTCGACGAGAGGGCGTTGAAGGCGGTGCAAATTACCGGGGCCCGCGTTTAAAGGGGGCCCGCGAGCTAGGCTACCTATTATTTTTTACAAATATTTAATTTTTTTGGAGAAAAATTTATGGGATCTGGGTAACTCTTCAGTTAATATAATAAGTTTAAAATTGGACGGCGCACTTTACAAATAAGAACAACAAAGATAGAACGTTTGGAATGTGTTTTCAATTTATTGTTGCCTTCTACATTTGTGGTCAGAGTTGAGCTTTAAGGCCACAATTTTTTCTAGTCGAAATATTGATGGTGTTTCTTAGGAATTTTCTAAATAATAAAGAATAATGGAGGTAAACGGACCACGGATTCGTGTTCAGAAGAAGCAAAAATACAACGAAACCTTTATATCACATCTTTGGGTTAGATACTTTTTTTTATAAAGTGTTGTTTTGATAATCCTTTATTTGTTTTCTTTTTTTACTTCGAGTTTTTGGGTAACTCTTGCCACTATGTACTCTCTTCGTATTTTTGAATTATTTTTAGCAATATTTCTTATAAGGAAGAAAGTACTGACCCAGATATGAGATATACGTTTTTTGTTATATTTTTTCGTTATGAACACGAATCCGTATTTTTTGCGGCACAACTTCTTAATTATTTCTTCATTAATTCTAAGAGTAAAGCAGATATTGTCAAACATGGAAGAACAGTTCAAAGTTCAAATCCCTGAGGCTAAAATATGAAGATCTAACCAAAATTACCTTTTAGTTGTTAGTTCTGTTTATAATAGGTTTATTGTCACAAAATTCTGGTTGGGGGTTCTTGGAAGATGAGAAATTATATATTGTATTTTATGGTAACATTTAGAGGGCGCCAACCACGGTATCTTGCACAATCTAGAAACGAAAAACTTTTTGAGCCACTCTATATGTAACTTTTAGATATACAAATTCTTATTATTGAATATATTCTACAATCAATATATTTTACATAAAAATATATTTGTAAAAGATGTTTCAAGAATTCGTTTTTGGATGTCTGGATTAAGAAAAAAACACTTTCTAAGAGCGGATTTTACAATGTCGTGTTAACAAACTCAGAGTTAAATTATAACGTGAATTGATTTCTTAACAAAATTTTAACAGCTGTCAAATGCATTGTCACCTGGATTTCTATACAGTGCTTGTCTAAAGTCAGGGTTCTCTCCTAACTTTTGAATTGTTTAGTATTTTTTAATGAAATAAACCAACTTTTAGGCAAGAAATTACAGATATAAATGTCAAACTGAGAGTTACGCGCCATTTTTAAATGAAAAGGGGAGCGTTGTGGCACATCATTTTAAAGTTTCTGAGAGGTACCTAATAACCTCAGAATAAAAGTCAATACCTTTACCTACCAGAAAATGGCGGTACTTTTAAAATTACCTGAATACCTGATTTAGATGGCCATATTTCCAAAACTAATGAAGTTAGATATACCTAATATAGTATTTTCTTAAAGGTCTTTTAGATATCTTTTTATTGGTGATATAATATACAGGGCGCGTCATTTAAAAATATATGTATTTTGTTCTACCCTGTATATTATCTCCAGTATCACCATTAAATAATATCTTTGAAAGGGCTTTAAAAAATACCACATTAGGTATATGTAATTTTATTAGCTTTGGAAATATGGCTATCCAAATCAGGTATTCAGGTATTTTTAAAAGTACCGCCATTTTGTAGTAGGTGAACATATTGACTTTATATTCTGGGGTTATAAAGTACTCGTCAGGAGCTTCAAAATGATGTGCCACAAGACCCCCTTTCCATTAAAATTTTGTTTTTTAAAAAGACGCCCACCTGTCGGTTTGTCATTAATATCTGTCATTTTCTGTCTAAAATTTGATTAATGTTGTCTTACTAAAGTCCTTAAATTTTCTTAAAAAATTCGAAACAATTCAAAAGTTACAAGGGGGGTCCTGAATTAAGACAAGCACTGTATATCTCAAGGATTGGCTCGACCGCTCTAACTGGCATAACTTTTCAGATACAGGGTGGTAAAGTTGTAAAAAAATAAGCTTTTTACAGGAGGAACAAAAAACTGAGTTTATTCTGCTACTGATTCCGATTAGTTCTGGTTATGTTATTTTTTAAATCAGTGTTTACCGTGTTTTTTAATGCCACAAATTAAATGTGTAAAAATTACAATTTTTGAAAAAATAGCTGATAGGATGTATTGCCAGACGACCCGCAATATCATAAACATCTTTAGGCGCTGACTGGACCATAAAACGTTTGTTAGTGTTTTAGGTTTCCCGTTGATATTATTGCAAAAAAATTTTTTCCTTATACCAAAGTATGAATTTTATTTAGGATTTAAAAACCGAATTATCTATTGGGGCACCCCTTATATTATTGTAAATGAAAACTTTAAATAGTTTGTTATTATTTTTTACGGCACCGGCACTTAGACGTACATGTAGAAATAATATTTAGTATTTTTTGTTAATACATTCAAAGAATCATAATCGTTTTAAGGTACAACACTAATATTAGTAGGAGTTAAAAGTATTGGTACCCACTAATATTTTTAACCCTAGGCAAATAAATCTTTTAGCCACCACTGCCTCATAATAGTAAAATTATTATTCAAATAGGCGAGACGGCTCAAGAAGGCCAATTTTAAAATTGCATGACACAAATATTGGGATATCTGTTACTCGTTACGATCTATCGAAATAAAATAAAGCATCTGGCAGAAAGTCGTCTAAATATTTAGGCTGAAGGTTGCTAGAATTTCACTGAAATAACTATAAACGAGCAGGTATAAATTTTTTAGCAAAACAAACTGAAGTTTATGAGAATTAAGACCTTGATTTTAATATCGTGGATTTAAAAGTAATTTTATTAGACACCTTCATCCTATTTATTTTCTTATTTTTTCCTTTATTTTCGTTCGAGAAAATTTATAGCTAAAAAGCAAGTCAATTTGGTTGTTGTTCGGTTTTTACAGGATTTATAGTCCCCGGGGTTCTTATTAGATTGTGGTAGTAAGTTATTGCTGTATTAAATAAAAATATATTGTTAACTTGCTGTTATTATTTAACATTATTTGTTTTACTTTTTACTTTTCTACGTAGCTATGATAGTTAACTTTTTCCTGGTAATATTTTGGCATTTAAAGAACTCTTACTTTACAAATAAGGCAATTATTTCATAAAAATTTAAATAACCTACTCTTTTAGAAACTGTGTGACCGTATATACAATGACCGCCAAAGAGTTGGACTCATATGGTAAACAATGTTTATTTTCGAAATCATTAAAAAACGTTTTTTGCATCACTCTGCTTATCAAGTAATCAAAAAATCAATATTGACCATCCGGCTCATGGGCGTCCGTTGGGGGAATAATTAATAAAAATTAAATTTAAATAATAAAAAGTGAGGTTAGTTGGCTCGATATCTAAAAAAGTTATTAAAAAGGGTGTTAAGAATTTAATTTTAGGCCGATGTGCAAAATTTAAAATAAATATTTAATATAAATAAAAAAATACTTTTTTTTAAAGAAATAAGATCAATTTACAAATCTTATTATTTTTCTTTTAAATATTTTTTAACTAGCGACGAACTTATTTGATTTATCATGATTTTTATGTTTTATTTTACCTTTAAATAAAAAAAAAATTAGATTTTTGTACACCTGCTTTTTCTAAGAGCTACAGTGTAATTTAAAAATTTAAATAAGATAGATAATTTTATAATGTGTTTTTATTTGTCTAAAAGCCTACTTATGTTGCAAAATAAATTTGGTATAAAATGTGTAATGCTATTTCTGTATCAGTAAGAGTTTAAATTATTGGTTTCGTGACTTAACTTTAATTGAAATATAGGAAAAGCACTGCTTTACAAAACTGTTTATGTTTATTATTATTTTATTAATTATGGTCCTTTTTGTCATGGCTTACATTTTGATTGTAATATAGTAATACTGCTCTTGAAAAACAGGTGTACATACTTAAAGTAGTTAACAAATCTCATTTTTAAAATTTTCCCGTTTTAAATGTAAAATAAAATTCAAAAATCATGGTAAATAAAATCAGTTCGTCACTTTATAGTTAAAAAATCCTAAGAAGAAAAAAATTAAGATCCATAGATTGGCCGAATTTTTTTTTTAATGACATTTTTTTCTTTTTTTTAAATATTTATTTCAAATTGTGCACACCGACCTGAAATTAAGTGCTTAACACCTTGTTAAAATAACTTTTCTAGATATCGAGCCATTAAACCCACTTTTTATTGTTTTAATTTAATTTTTATTAATTATATTCCCAACGGACGCCCATAAACAGGATGATAATATTGATTTTTTGGTTACTCGATAAGCAGAGGTGATTTGAAAAAAAAAGTTTTTTCATAATTTTATTTTTTTTCTCATATGTGTCCAAGTCTTTGGCAACATTAGATTTGTGGTTTAGTATTAATACTGAGT
Organism: Listronotus bonariensis; assembly: GCA_014170235.1. Lineage (NCBI taxonomy): Eukaryota > Metazoa > Arthropoda > Insecta > Coleoptera > Curculionidae > Listronotus > Listronotus bonariensis. Next base: position 37,741 of record JACEGR010004653.1, on the reverse strand, counting down.
ACTTAGTATACCTATTAGCTTTTTTTTGGTATTAGTAAAAAGGAAAAAGTTTAAATAATTATTTTTATTTGATTTTACTCCTTATGGTTCTTTAACTCGTTTCTCGACTCGTTTAAAAATGTATTATTACTCGGAGAACACAAACTCTAAAATCATACCTAACAACACTGGCACAAAACAAATATATTTGAGAAAGAAATAATTAATATAAGCGACAAAAAAGTGTACTTCTTAGTAGGTAATAAATATGGTTTATTCTCTTATTTTTTTCCTGTATAAAGTAAATTAATGTTTATGTTTACTTAAATAAGACTGGTAGGATCCGCTATAATTTAATTTTGCACCCGCGATTAATTAAAAATGCAGTAGCGGCACACAATCATTGTGAATATTGGTTAAGTAATGGAGCGGTTGTAACTCGAACACCAATAGGTACCATTAAATTTTTTTATGTAAATCATGTAGAGTCACTGCCATAAGTTTCATGATATATTATTAAATCACCCATCACCCAGTATAAGAAAACTAGAATAAAAAAATGAGAACTAGCCAAAACATTTGTTTTGGTACAATACCTATGTGAAAAAGTTAAAATTTTAAAACGTTAACTAGTAAAGTGGCCATCGTATTTTCGATCTTACCTATACGGTTGTTAATAAATATGGCGACACAACAGCAATACTTCCTCTTTATCGGCGAGGCCATTTAAAATCGTGTGTTGATTATTAATTGGTTTTAATCGGAAGCTTTATCTAGCGAAACTCATAGATTATTGGTAATTTCTGATTCTAAAAACGACATATTTTGTATAGTCCCTGGGCCAGCACTGAAATGGATTTCATGATAACAACCCTTTTAAAACCCATTTGGGGGGTTCTTTTGACAAGCCTACCACGAATACTCATACCGCCATATACGGAGCGGCAGCGGCGGTTTAATCCTTACGTCCCCCACGAATATTTAATTTCTGAGCCTTTAGAGTTTTTAATAAAAACACTCTTATTTTTGATTTAAACGAAAATATTGTATATTATTACCTCATACAGACGCTATCGTCCGATAATAAACGTGACGCGTTCGCCCAGTTCAACACCCAGGACATGTCAATTTTAAGCCTTATAGTTTCATGTCAGTAGGTTTGTTCCAGCAGAATGTTGAAAACATGTTAGTAACAATCGTAGAAACGCAGGAATTGTTACAAACATTATAGGCAGAAATGTTGGCAACAGGTTTCTGCTGGAACGAATAATAAACAAGAGTGCATACTGCTTATACGTCAATACAAGATAGATTATGTTAAAAATTTGTCAGTAATGTTTAAAGAAAGTTTGCCAACTTTTCAAACTGTTTTCAACATGTTTCCAACATCCTAAAAGTACTGCTGGAACAACAAACAATTGTATAATGTTACAAATATGGCACTGCTGGAACGACAAATTTGATGTGCGCATGATCCGAATGATTGCAAACATTTATGACAGCCTGCTGGATCAAACCTAGTAAGACTTACAATATTTGGCACAATGTTTAAACATTGAATGTTAAACATTAAGTGTTGTTGTAATGTTAAAAAGGTCTTTTTAATCGAATAAAAATAAATTATTTGTACAAATATATAAACTTTCTTATTATAAAATTTTAGGGTATTGATGAGCCGATGTGATTGCAAAAAGGTTTTAATAGTTTGAAGAATAAAACGTTTTATCATAATATGTGTACAAGTTTTTAAGACTCACTGTATAGTTATTATATTCAGAAAATCTCCAAAATATTGTCGACGTTCATTAAAGTTCACTTAGTATGATTATTATGACGGTCATCAAAACACACGTAAATTTAATGGTTCTAAAAACAGAAAGAAATTAACTTGTACTTAAATTTCCTATCTTCTGTTGTTTCTTTAAAAAAACCATTGTTTTATATTACATATCTAAATAAATACCTATTTTAGGAATGTTGTCAATTTTAAATTTTTATACCCACTAATAAAACACTGGTATATTAGTATAATATAGTGCCACCAGATCATTGCCTCCTAAAATGGGTGGACTGGCCTAAACCGGACAATGCCTTGAACATTTTTTTTTGACCATACGAAATAGTCGGAAATACTATGTTTATTACGCACAGTAGACCGCCTTTTTTAGATCTAAATGAACCATCCGTGATAAAAACTAACAAATCATGTACCGCTAAAATACATATATAATTATATGCATTTGCATATTTTACCAATTTTCATGGGTAATAGCATATTTCTAGTAAAATATAGTTATGGTGCATATAATCGATAATTTTCAATATTTTTGGAGCGCAGGGGAGGCCCGTGCAGAATTATACCCCGGAACAAAAAAATATAAAAGAAAGACATGAGTTAGCGATGCTTCTTAACATTTTTTCCTTTAACTTTTAAGTGAGTTTTATTTTGATCGATGAAGGAATTTCCCCCGGTAAAAAATGTGTGTGTGTAAATTTAACTGGAATTATTGCAAGTGTAATTTTTATTCCTAAGACCTATTGTTTAATGTTACACATTCTGCCATATTCTTTAACTTTTTATGCATATTTTCATGCATACCTAAGCTTATTATGTTGCATATAATCCATTCCCGACATATAATCAATTTAATCCTAACAGTAGCGATGATTGTTTAGGATGTTACATCTTAGTCCCTAAAATTCTTGCCAAATTTGCTGATATACTAGATTAACTTATTTTTCAAAAGGCCAAAAGTAGTTGATTTTGAAGGTACAAGTTATCAAAAATGTCTATGTCTATTATTACAAGAGCTAGAGTCTGGAAAGGGGTTTTAAGGGAAAACATATAAGATCTGCTATTATTTTTTATTGTAAAAAAAACCATCCTTTATCTCAAAAGGCATACAATTTACGATATAGGTTTTTATGTATGTATTTTCTTTTTAAACATAAAGGATTTACCCTCTTAAAGAACATCATCTTATTCTGAAACACCCTATATAGTCTGAACCTATCCACACAGGAAGTGATCTTTTAACTTCAGATATCTTTAAAACGGTTGCCTAAATGAAATCTTTGCGTTTTTGTTACTTAAAAAAATACCCAAAACCTAAATACAGAATGGTTTTGAAAATATTTTAATTTGTGCACAATACCGCAGGCTTCTATTATTTACAATTAAATTAAAAGCAGTTTTAATCATTTACACAAATCTGCAAAAACAAAATAATAAATATTTTGAAAATGGTAAATCAAATTTGACTGAGGTAACTTGGGTTATATTTTAGCCTCAGTCGACTTTTGCTTTTGGAGACACCTTGACACCATTAAAATTAGAATATAATAATGGCTCTTAGTAGTGAAATGCCTAGTCCTCATGTACGGTAAAATATTCTGGAACTATGCAGGTCCAGAATCACGTAACTACAATATGGAAATTATATTGAGTTGTCAGCAGCCATGTTGAAAAAGTAACAGTTTCGGGGAAAAGTTGAAAAGTTTTTGGTGAACCGATTTTCTTGTTTACTTTTGTGCTTCTTAGGTATTTCCGTTAATATTGTGAATTTAGGATAGCCTTATTCAAATTTTTAATCTAAATCTATGTTTTTTACGTCTATAAAAAGATAAATTTCTGAAAATTGCGTCAATTTGCAGTTTCGGATTTATGAAATTTTTGTTTTATATGAGAAGTGCCACGTTCACGGATTATCTTGTCGTTGCTACCAACAAATAAAAACTTTGGTTTGCCTTAATGCTTTTGAAGGTTTTTACATTTGCAATATATTTATCTACATAAACAATTTAAAATTAGAAAATGTTTTTATATTACACTAAATTTAAATATTTATGAACAGAACATCTGCTTTCCACGCTAAACTATTTCAGAAATTGAGTAACAGGTGTATAGATTTGGTTTTTAAATATTATTAAAATACGACAGTTTGTTTAAGATTATTAGAAAGAGATCTTAAATGTATTTTTTTAAATTAATGCGAGAGGTACAGCTTGTGTGATTAATAAAATATAATGCCCTGTTTTCTTTTAGAATATACTTAAAACATTCTACACGAACTGTAAAAATACATGTGAATGAGTTATTTAAAACATAATACAATGCATTTAAAAAAATACGATTCTTATTTTAAACAAATTCTGTAAATGTGTTCGGTGACAAAAGTTATTATTTAAAGTTCTAGTAACAAACGATACCTAATTTGGTATTTTATAACTAAAATTTTAAAGGCATTTTATCCAATAATAGTACGTCTCATTTATATAAAAAAATTAAAACTGCCTATTTTTATTAAGTTTTGGAAAATCTAACGCGTAACATTTTTGCTACGCATAAATTCCCGTTAGAAAAGTTACCTATAATAAAATAAACTCTTTTTCAAAATTAAAACGATTGTTTATCGACTAAATCAAGATTGTCTATCAGACTGGTAGCATGATGCCATGAAACTAAAAATACAAAATTTAACTTTATGGTTTAAAGTAAAGTATTTTCATTATTAAAAATAGTGCAAAATTGTAATTAAAGTTGATAATAACGAATTGTATTTTATTTTATGTCCAAATTTGAAGTAGGGTAATTCTAGTTACAAAAAATATATATCTATTTTGCTATTCATTAACATCTGACGATTAAAAATATATACAGGGTAATATTTAAGTTGATGTATTTCTTGTAACACTGTATAGAGTGCAAGAAAATAGAAACATTTTTCTAATAAAATTATGATAAAAAAATGCTTCGTTTTCGAAATACAGGGTGCCTAAAGTTTAAAGAAAAACAGTTTTTTTATCATAACTTTCCTACCTATTTAGATATAGAGAGAAGAAATTATCCGCAGAGTAAATGACTATATTAAAAATAATAGTAATTCGAAAAAAGCAGTGGCGTATCATTTTTTCAAGTCAAGTCAATACAAATCTTGTTCGAACGCCACTGGTAACATTTTTTTAAAACTTGTACAGTAAAAAATGTAATGTAATGGTCAAAAAAAGTTTACCAATTTAAGAAATTTTATTTTAAAACCTTACCACCTTGTATTTCGAAAAGGAAGCATTTTCCATTATAAATGTAAATGTAATTTAAAATTGTCTTTTTTCTTTCATTCTATACAGTGGTAAAAGAAATATATCAACTTAAAAATAACTCTGTATTTTGCAATAGTTATCAGATACCTACTTTGTAGGAGAACGAACTTTTATGTTTCCTTGACAATAAAAACCAATTTTTTTATTTGCTCACTTTATACCGAGTATTTAAAAAAGGGTTAATGCGTAGTGTAAAAGTTTTCCCAAAATTCCGTTAAAAATGCAAACATTTCTAGTCCATTTTCTTCTTGGAACACTTATCCTGGAACTCAGTGTACAGAAATTTAATTTTTTTTACATTAACAGAATATAAATCCAAGTGGCCTATTTAATCTACAAGATTTAATTATTGTATTAAAAACCATAAAAACAACTAATTTGTTATTTTCTGACTCTTCATTAATGAAAACAACTATGCTACTTCGCCAAAAAAATATATTTACGCGAGTGTCTATACATAATAAACAGCTGTTAATTATCTGGCAAAAACATTAATTTTTCAAACTAAACTATAAATAAAGTTTTTAAATTAGAACCTTACAAAATTATTAACCAAAGAACGTTACGAACAGTTAAATCTTATTATGTGCAAATTTTTATATTAACACTAAATTATTATGTATCTGGAAAATGTTTTTACACCTCAATTAAAGTTTTTTTAGTAAAAATAGCTGCTTTATACAGCTTACAAAAACCTAAATAGATCATAACTACTACGTAACAAGAGTGACGGGTTTTCAAATATTTAAATACACTAAAGGAGAAAATTAAAGAATACAAATAAAAATCAAATTTTGCTTTTCGAAATTTTTCAGTTATTTTTTGTTAGTAACGTGACAAAAAATTTTAACTTGACCACCATATATAAATAGGATAACTTATTCATTTAGCTTTGACTTTACTTTTTTTAATTTTGTAACGACTACTTCTTGCTGAAATATTCAATTTTGAACGAAAAAGAAGCTTTTGTCCTTACCCATCAATCTCAGCAACCGCTGATTAAACTAGTAAATTAAAAAATTAAATCATGAAGAAATTCTTTTTCTTTCTAATTTTTTTTATATTTTAAGTTAATTTAAAAAATCAAGAAAAAAGGACATTTTGACGCTTTTGAGATAATCAGGCGCTTAATTTCAAAGATTAAAACACCACATTTTTACGGAGTACCAAAAATACATAAACCCAATATACCTTTACGTCCTATAGTAAGTTGTATAAACTCACCTACACATCCATTAGCAAAATTTTTACTTACCATTTTAGATCCTTTGGTAAACAACACTGATTCATACATTAAAAATTCTAAACATTTCTTAGAGAAATTATCAAACATAGATATTGATCCAAATAATACACTGGTAAGTTTTGATGTTGTTAGTTTATTCACAAATGTCCCAGTAAATAAAACATTAAATATTGTTAGAAATAAATTAGAAAATGATGTCCATCTTGGCGAAAGAACAAAATTAAGCATAAACACTATTCTTGAGCTTTTAACTTTTGTGTCAAAACAACATATTTTCAATATAACACTGATTTTTATAAACAAACCTCTGGCATGGCTATGGGTTCACCTTTATCACCTTTATTAAGTAATATTTTTATGGAAAACTTTGAATCAAATTTTGTAGAAAATTATCAATATAAACCTTTAGTTTGGTGGAGATATATAGATGACATTTTTTCTATATACCAACATGACGAACACTGTTTAAATAATTTTTTAACACACATTAATACACAAGAACCAACAATTAAGTTTACGTTAGAAAAAGAAAACAACTCACAACTACCATTTCTTGACATTTTAATAAAAAAGATTTAAACAATTTTGAAACAAAAATCTACAGAAAACCTACACATACAAATAGATACTTAAATTTTAACTCAAATCACCCAATAATGGTTAAAAAGGGAGTTGTAAAAAGTCTATTTGATAGAATTAAAGTCATTTGTTCTAATCAAAATATAAATATTGAAAAGATTATTTAAAAAATATTTTAATTCAAAATAATTATCCTCTTGATTTTATAAATAATTGTTTCCTTGAATTTGAAACTCCAGTTATAAGACAAAATCAAAATAGACCTATTACAAATTTATTTTTACCATACATTCCCGGACTATCAAATAAAATTCAACGAATAGGGCATAAATTTAATATTCGCACAATCTTTAAAACACAAAACACAATCAGATCTCAATTAACAAAAACAAAACCATACAACTTAAATGAAAATACAAAAAATGTCATTTATAAAATACCTTGCGAATGCAATAAGTTTTATATAGGTGAAACTTGTAGACCATTAGCCAAACGCATAAAAGAACACAGATCATACATTAAAAACACAGAATTTCATAAATCAAAAATCTGCCAACACGCATTTGATAACAATCATAGAATAAACTGGGATGCTTCGAGCATTTTAGCAAAGGAAACTTGTTCTAAAAAACGCAAAATCAAAGAAAGTGCGTATATATTATTAAATAAAGATAATTGTGTAGCATCAATTTCAGTTAATTTAAATAACACTTGGTTGCCTTTGCTTGATACTGAAGTATCTTCAGGAAGACTAAAAATTAACTAACTATTCACCTTTTTTGTAAAATAAACAATCATTACACCAGCAACCAGTTATCTATGTCACTATGACACTATAACCAAACAAACATGTTTTGACATTTAATGTCAAAGTTTTCAGAATATCCCAAAAAACAGAAAAATTGTGAATTTTAAAGCCTAAATAATAGTAAGTTTTTATTTTTATTAGTTTTATTCCATTTATCTTGACAACGGTGGCAGATTTGCCACCGAAACGTCGATTTTTAATTATCTGTTTACTTGTTTAAAATTTTTTGGTTTTTTAGTACTTTTAATTTTATTTTGGCGTGTACCCAAATAAATACCATCTAAAGAATATATTTATATATATATATATATATATATATATATATATATATATATATATATATATATATATATATATATAAAAAAGTCATTAATAAAAAAAAACGAAAATTTTTAAATTTTAATTTTAATTTTTTCCCCTAAATTTAAACCATTCCATCAATAAAAATGCATAAAACACTTTAATACTTTATGTTGCATTGTATTAAAAATTAGGATAATTTAAAGTTAAAATCGTGACCGTTAAATTCTTTTTCAAAAATTCGATCAAATAAAACAAAAAACGGCTCGATGGATTGGATCAAAAGTTTGTGGGGTTTTGGTAGGCATATTAAACTGTTAAAGGCACACATAACATTACTGGCTTTCTCAATATTTTTAATTTAGTGCCTGATTATCCCAAAAGCCACAAGTAGCCCTTTTCTTTTTGATTTTTCATTGCCGACTTTTGTGACGAATTTATTCATTATTTCAAAACCCTCCTCTCTTGTGCGATCACCGGTTTCTAAGATATTGATGGTTAAAGAAAAAAGAAACGTTTTTTATTTAAATTTTGATATCTCAATGAGAAGTGGTCGTATCGAACTTCGAAAAAGAAAATAAAATAAAGCTAAAGGAACAATTTATTCGATCCATATAGTGGTTAGGTTGAAAAAATCAAGGACCAAAAAAAAGAATAGAAAAAATGTCCAACAAAAATAATCTTGTATAATAAAATATCATAAGTAAGTATGGGTATAATAAAATTTATTTTTTTATAATACCACAAATATGAAAACGACCAAATATTTATTTTTTATGGCTGATTAGCTGATTATTTAAAAAAATTAAATGCACAAAAACTATTTTGTTCATATTCAAAGTTTACCCCCTCGATCTTCCTTAAAATTCAACTCTTACCTTTTCTTTTGAAAAACATAAATTTAGTCCTTATTGTCCTAAACAAATTTTTGGATTTGGTGAAAAAAATGTAGCTGATGTATGTATCTCGGAAGGGTGATAAGATTGTAATGTAAAAAAATATTTTAAAAGTGAAGCCAAAATAAAGTTACATTTTTAGTTTAGTTTATAAATTGGAAAAATTCTTAGTGATACAAAAATGGTAAAAGAAGTCGAGGTTGCTCATAAATTATCTCCATACATGATATACATTTACGGCGCGTAGCGTCGTGCCGCTTCGCACTAACTAGGCTGAATGACAAGATGGCCTTCTTCCAAGCAAGGATAAACCATCGTCGATGTATCACTTGCAGTCTTGCAAAACATACCATTTTAATCACAAACTCGCAAACATTATGGTGCTATTAAGTATATACAGTATGCAGCAAAAAAAATGTAAATTTGTTCGGAAACTCATAAACCACGGAGTATACACGGTCATGCAAAACTGACACATTTGTCAAAAAGCCAAAGCTCACGCGCAAATTTAACCGTATGTATTTAAAAAGCTGCCACTCTGGCTTGGCATGCGACTCAATGTCCGAGTTTGATTTTAGTGGCGCGCGTCGTGCAAAGTTGTGCATGTGTAGGATACGTTAACGTTTTAGTTTAGGAACATCGTTTACGGGGTTTTATTGTTAGATTTAAGTTAACAAAATGGCTCTTTGGCGCCAGGAAGATGTATTGCGCGATTCTATAGATATGTACCAAGGTTACCCATGCTTTTGGAAAGTTAAAAGTAATGAATACATTCACAAAAATAAAAAAATCTTTTCGCTGAATTACGCTTATGTTCAAGTTGATCACATCACCAGCTGCCAAAACTGACGCTGAACTGGCAGGTACATCTGAATCGTGTGTATCAAAAGCTTTATTTGACATTTGCTTTCCTGAAAGTGCGGTTTAGGTTTGCATGACCGTGTACACCCCGGTTAAAGTTTGTTCGTAGAGCAGTCAGAAACCATCAGAAACCGTCAGACGCACGCGCATTTCGTTAAAAGCATTTGCAGAGAAGAAATCCCAAACTGCTGATCGAAAATCCCCTCGTCGCAGACGTCCAGTTTTTCGTTGTGAACTGGTTTCCAACCGTCAATTTTTAATTGAAGACATGCGCAATGGCCATTACTTTTGTGTTCAGTAATTCTATTAAATTTTACGTGCATTTCACATGTTTGTTAGTTTGTATTTATTAACAATTTCAACAGTTTGGCCAGTTAAGTGTGTTTTTTGTTTTTGGTTTCAGTAGTTATTATAATTTGTGGTTGCTTTAAAAACCTTTAAAAAGTATTTTTACAAAATTTTGTTCAAAATTAAGACGCTGTAAACTAAATTTCACATCATTTTAAAATTTTGGCTTGGTGGCATGGGCCCAGTTGAGAATATTATTTTTAACCAAGCATGTGCATTAGAAAATTAGAAATTGGTTGGAATTTTTTTCTACGAACAAAGCTTTGTGATATTTTTATTATCTGAGAAATCGATTAACTAATTAAACATGTTTTTAATTGTAACTGTTATTTATCGTTTTATTATTAATAATAATAAAATTAGTTATATTGCTGATAAAGATAATGTCACCGGTGTTAAATTTGTTTAATTTCTCCGGGGGATCTTTTGCCTCGGGGGATAGTCCCCAATCCCCCTGGCCACACTCTGAATTCAACGCTGGATGTCACACATACATTTACGATCAAAAGTGTCATTAACTTTTGATAAAAACTTTAGATATGTTGTTTTCTATTTTTTTATTATTAAATTATAAAAAGAACATTATCATGATTTTTAAATACAAGAATACCAGTAAATTTTCTGAATTAAATCAAAACTAATTTAGTGAAATGTTTGTTTCCCTGTTTATAAGAATACGATATTGTTAATGAAGTCTGATGACGTCTATCGGAAATGATTCCAAATTATTTTGGTTTTTATAGCAGTTCAATTCAATGGAAGTGTTTATAATACTAAAAAAGAGTAGTTACTTAAATGGATGATATAATTCTTATTTTTAATTTGGCTTTTGCAATTTAAACCTGTACACTATAGGAACTAACAAAGCTTTTTCGACTGATGAAAACACCGAATAATTGTGGTGTTGTGATGGTAACCAGAAAGGAACAGGGCGTGTTCCATGCTGTGAAGGTGTTTTCGATATTCGCTTATGCTCTGGCTTAGTCTGCCATTGTAATATCGCAGCTTGCTATTGACTTGCAGCCACAAAGCATGGAGTAATTAAGTAATCCTTAAATAAGTATTAAAATATAGAAATATTGAAGGGCATTTTTACACACACACACAAAACCGGTGCAGGTGTGTGTTAAAACGCCCTAAAGATACGTTGATTATCCCACTATCATTTCATATCGAATGGAGAGCTCTAATTCAGAGCCCGTACTTAAAATAATATTTTTACATTTATTGATTTGTTATTAATTGATGAGTTGGGCAATATAAAACCAACTAAAAAACAAAATATTTAATAGTATTTTGAATAATATAGCAATAAAGGCTACAATTGAATTGGTACGAAGCAAAATGGTCTAAACAAGGCAAATATTAAAATGAGATCAGTGCAAATTTGGAAAATAAAACCTAATAATTATTTGTTAGCAGAGAAATCTAAATATTTTAACTACTTGGTTCTTGGATACAGAAACAAATTAAAAACATTATTACAGGTTTTGTAGCAGTAAACTGACTACACCTTTAATTATATTCACCTCTTTTAAATTATTTTTAAAGGATTGCATTTTAATACAACTTTTTATAACCATCCCAGTCTTAAAAATGACTATGATAAACTTTTCCTTCTTTTTACCTTTTGGTGTTGTTTTTTTTTGAAAATCTTAAAAGGTTCTAAATTATCTGTTTAATTTTAAGATTTGAATTACTAAATCTCTAGCTAAACCAAAGAATTTAATGATGAACAAAAGAAAATATTTCGTTTAGATCATTATTTACTGGTTTAATATTATAAAATATACCTATATGAAATAAAAACTATTTCAATGCTTTTGACGCGATTCAACTCATATAAACATAAGGTTGACCCATAATTTAGGCGATAAAATTTAATATGATCAATCATTGGTGGAATCAACAATGGAATTATATATTCTAACAGTTATTTTAATTATATTTTAGTTGATCCAAGAAAGCTGATCAACTATCCTCGTAAGAATGCGTTAACAGTGTGTGACTTCTCTCGCTTAGTCTCCTCTCGTGAACATATTAAATTAATGACTCCGCCACAACATGGTTCATTCTCAAAATTATATCATTATTACCATGTTTATGTTTTATGCATTGCTGCACTCAGTTCTTAGAAGCGCAACCTTTACTACAAGAAACAATGCCATTATAAAACGAGATTTTAAATTATGTATCTCGGTTTGCAAGCATATATCAACATTTCTGTACAGTGAAATCAAAGACTTGTAAGATATATGAGCTTTGTAGAAGCAACATAACCTTTTTAGAAATCTTGTATGCTGTTTTTATTTAATTTTTTTAATTCTTGTTTTAATGTTTCTAACTGCGCGCCTTTTAAAATTGCTCCAATTGAAGCGTTAGCTAAAACAATGTTGTAACTTACATTGTTTTAACTTTTCAGGAGTGGCAAAAGTCAATATGTGTATTATTTACCCTTTGGAAATCGGCTAAATCAGTAAAATATTTAATTTAAGTGGGAATACTTATATATATAAAAAGTCATTAGACTGTTGCTTTAAGTGGGACACAACATTATTCCATGATTTACTTAATTTTATACTAGTTGGGAGTTTTAACGTTGTTCAAGCCTACTTCCTAATTTTATTGTTCTTTTAGGCATAGAAAAATACGGCAAGGGATAGTTCGTATCTAAACAAAAAACAGTATTTTTTTACGTCAAAGTTTGCATAGGGAAAAAGTTAAACTAACCGTATTTTCATTACTTTTGCCCCTTTTCATACTTTTCATACTTCTTTATTTAAAGAATATTTTATAACCTTCTAGAAACCTTTTTTTTTAAATTATTTAACACCTTTTTTTAATTAAACTGCAAAGCTCCACTTTCTTTCTACTATTAATTTTTTCAATGGCAGATGGAGTAACTGCACATGGATAAGGCGTTTAAGGGTCAAGCTTTGCAATATAAAAAAGAAAAAACGGTTTTAAAGGGTGTGCTACAGCTGCAAATAAAGAATTGTGTGCAAAATAAAGAGAAAATATGGCAAAAAGAGGTGAGTTAAATTTTTCGTGTCTGTTGATAAATATCTTAAAAATAAAGCGAGTCCGACAAAAAATTCGTTTAAATTCGTAATCTGCGTCCCAAAAACTCAGCAACTGGCTCGATAAGCGAAAAAATTACCAAAAAGTGTTTTTCTTTTACTTTTTGCATACGTAAAATGGTGCAGGCATTGCACTAGTAACTTCTTTTACATGAAATAAGCAATACCACAGTGTCCGGCTATTAAACCGATTTTTACAATATTGTCGTTTGTCGTGTTTGCATTATATAGTTTTAAAACTAACTCTACATTACGCAGTAAGTCTACTTTGTTTACTTTGGAGTACCAGATGTCGAAAATATGAATGATTGTTTACACGTAGCACGCGTGTTGTTTAAAACGAGAAGCCGGAAATGAAGTTCTTATAACGTCTCATACGTTAAACATGGAAGGAAATTATATATGCGATGTTGCCAATTTTAGAATTCTTATAAGATTTAAACTGTTAATTAAATTTTTCTTGTTGCATTTTTCTCATCTATGAACGCGCTCTTTGCTGTTTTAAAAAATTGTTCAAATTTTTCTCTATTGCAAGCGCTATTATTCTTGCAACAACCCTGCAATTTTGGTGATTATTTCAGTGATTCTAAAGATACGAAAATGTCACTATACAATGAACTTAATAGAAGGTCGTCAAATGTTGGTTAAACAATATTTTTAATTTAATGATTAAAACATTCATAAGTAAATTTTTTTCCAAAAACATTAAAAAATTATTGGATTATTTTTTTAACATTTGGGTAAGTTGCAATAAAAATTACACGAAAAAATATCACGCAAGAAAACTTTTAAGCTGTTAAAACAGCATATCGATCAGTTATAAAACTAAGTTAGTAAGCATAAACGACTGATAGTATGTGGTAAAGGTTAAACGGTTTTTAAAATTTTTAGAGCAGCCGAAGATGTTTTGTTTAGGACTGTCTGTCAAAAATGCTACTACAAATTCCTAGGATCAAATACAACGATCTAACGCAATCAATACCGGATTAACCTATAAGCAAATTAAGCAATTGCTTAGGGACACCACAAAGGAGGCACTCAACATAAAAAGTAGAAAAATGTAGACTGATGTTTGGGGTTCTTTTGTAGTGATTAAACAAGTGACCCCTATTGTTTTTTTGGTCTTGAACAATAATTGTTGGTTACGAAATATCTGAATCCGGCACTGAACGCAAATTCTGTTAATTGTAGATTATTGGGCCGATAAGGGCGTGAAAGTTTTTATAATACTTTAGTTATTTTAACACAAGAAGAATAGGAAAATATTTTTTTATCTTTGAGCTTTGATTAACATGTTTCTGCCACGTTTTAATGTGAACCTCTTGTTTAATTATTCATTATTTTTTTAAACAAACTTTTTCTAAAAGGTCGGCAGATTTAACAAAGAATTCAATTTTAAAATTGACCATTCATTTTATGACTGCATTTCCAATACACCTCCTGGTTTTAAATATTATTTTTCTAACTAGTCAATCACGACTATTTCCACGTCGACTCCCACTTTTGTTATTTTAAAGTACATTTTTTATTTCAAAAAATATTGTTACAAAACTCGGTATTAAGGAGTTTTGCAGCGTAACAAATATGTTCACATTTTTGTAGTAAAATTTAAAGAAAGTCCTTTGCTCATGTTTAAAATGCCATAGCTTTTGTTTGCCTTGGTATAATAACTCTGGTCAAAAACTTGTATTCTTTTATATTTTGTGTAGGGTCTGCGCGTTTGGTAAAGAAGCCACCGGCGTCATCATTATCTACGCGAAATCTTCTGGATCTTTTTTCAATCGCGGTTTCATGGGCTTCGTATCGTTACCTAGGAAGTAGGCATTTTAAAGATTTAATTTAAAAAAATAAATAATAATTTAAATATGGTATGAGGGAATAACAGGAGATTTCGCGCAGAAAATGATGACGTCGGTGGCTTCTTTACTAAACGCGCGGACCCTTTGAAATGGTATGTTCGGTCAGTGGCGGGTGAAGCCGTGAAGCGACCGCTTCAGCGCCATGTCAGAGGGACGCAAATTGAAGGTGGAAAGAAACTAAAACTTGGATGTTTTTAAATTGTTGGGTAGAAGTTTAAGCCAAATAATACAAGGGAAGTGGCGCAAAGTGCAGAAAAGGAGCGGAAATGTTAAGAGAAAGACAACTTTTTTGCTCTTTACATTTTCTGATCACAAAAGGGCCCAACTTTTACTCTTCGCTTTAGTAGAAAAAAGACCTTGATCAGGCACTGTCTTCGATTTATGGTATTTAAATATTAAACACCGCAAAAATCTGACCTTTGTATTGTACTGATTTTAATTCTTTAAATTCTAAGTACACCTTTTTAAAAGATGAAATTAATGGTTTGCTGTTAAATTTAAGTACTAAAAAGCCTTTAAAGTGCCCTTTTTTAAAATGTCTAAAGTAAAAGATATTATAAAAAAGAAAAACGGGAAGAAAAAAGAGCTTTGTTTTTTGAACGTCAGAATCTATCCTTAATAATTAACAAACAAACTGACGTTGTTCTTTTTTTATATTTTTTTAACCTACTTTTAATTAAAACCAATCAATTTGTAGTAAGTATTACAAAAAAGTTTACGTCTCCGGATAATTGGTTTTGCAAGATATTTTCTCTTTACCAACTCCATTTAAATTTCCCTTTATATTTTGTATTCTGAAGAAGGCTTTGTTTTGGTTAGAATCTCATTAAAATTTGTTTACTGCTTATACTTTAGGAAAACAGCTTTTGGGGACAAGAGTAATTAAGGGTTCCTAATTGGTTTGACAATATTTTGATTATTTTTTAAATATAGTATATAAAATATTCGTAATCAATGCCTAATTACCTTCTAAAAAGCTTGTAACCTTAAAAATGTCGTGAAAATACCTAAAAAATTATTTATCATTGAAAAAACTCACGTCATTTATTAAAAAATTGTTTCTAAACTTCTAAACCAATAGACTATTTTCAATTAAAAACAAAAATTACCAGTTTATTGCACATGTAGAATTATGATTTAAAAAATATCTTAAATACATTTTTTAATTAATTAATTCAAATAAGCTGAACGTCTTTTATCGTATCTGTAATAGTTTAAAACTTATAACCATTTAAATAGATAACAATGTTATTAAACAATTAATAAATATATTTTAGAACTTTTTTAAAATAATTATTTTACCCAAGCAATACGATGGTTAAAAAAATGTTTTTAATCCCAAAATAGTCTATTTGTTTATAAACAATTTTTTAACAAACAACGTGATTTTTTTCAATGGTTAATAAATAATATATTTTTTTGAGAAATCTTATTTTTGGTAAATTAAAATGCCAATTAACAGTATAATAAACTTTAAAAAAAATCAGAAGTTTATTAAGTAGGTACTTGTGTAAAGAAGAAAAGCACCAAGAAGCAAAAATTTATAGATCAAATATTTAAAATTTTTGTGCCGTAATTTATACAAACCGATATTGTAAAAAAATATAAAAATATAAATTAACATCAGACAACTTTTTAAAAGTCGATATACAATTTTTTCACCGAGGTTTTTTTTGGTCCAATACCTAGATTACGCCATTTTGTTTATCATTTTTTAAAGTATTTTAAAACTATGAAAAAAATTATTTAGTTGATATACCAGAGTTAAAGAAACAAAATATAAATAATGGAGATACAGTTCCGGAAGTTGGGCTTTTTATTGGAAATTTGGTCCTATTTTAGGATCTTTTTTAAATCTAAAAACATTTAAAATATTAATATTTTTAAAGGTATTAGATAATAAAAAACTAAACACCTTATTTTGTTTTAAATTTTTTATGTACTAATAAGTGTTTAAGAATATTTTTCTAGAAGTCATTTCAAATCGAATGAGCTATCGCACATATTTTTAGACTATAATATACGTGTGATATGAACACATTCGGACTGGGGACGTTTGGCCCAACCTATTGTATTTACATATTTCTAATATTTTTCTTACAGTTCGCCCCCTATTAACATCTGTATCTTATACCATATTTTAAGTTTTTTTTTAAATTTATTTGGGCCTAGGGGCTTTTTACATAGATCTAGGTAAAAAGGGTCATCGTAGTATTAAAATATAACTGCAAGAACAAATAAACATTTTATTACAAATAATCCAATGAACATTAATAATTTCGTGATTTTTAAATATTTGATTTTTTTATTACATACTGCAGATGTAAATTTGCAGATCTGTTTATCCCATTTTGTTTATTGCTTTGGATTTATTCCTCACTTTACCTCCGTAAGTGGCCCCTAGTGGCCCCACGGAGTTGCCCCACCGGGCATTTGTTCGGTTGCCCGATGGCCTAATCCGACACTGGATATGCTTGATCCCAAATATGATTTAGAGAAAAAAAACTTGAAAACTATTAAAAACTAATTTTAATATTAATATAACAATAATTATATTATTATTATATTAATAACAATATTGTGTCATATTATTTTCCATTGGATGTTTCTGGACATTAAAAAAAAACAAAAAATTTAGTTGTCCATTTACTTTTCACAGCCAAATTAACTTTCAATTTATCGACTATAAAAGAGTATAACCACGAGCACAATAATACCCGACACCCTAGCACAATAAAACTCAATTTCGTTCAATTTGAATTTGAAATAAACTCTTCGTTTGAGTATGAATTTTCGGAAAAGTTGAGTAAATAAAGGCAAAAAAATTAACCGAATTTGAATTACAAATTATTTTTGTGAGCAGTTTCTTTTCTTATCCAGTTTACCAATTCATTCAAGAAAAGCAAGGAATACTGATTTTATATATTTTATGTGTACTGATATAAATGCAAAAACGAACGCGAATGTTAAAAATACAAGAATTATTTTAGTACAGGTGGCGCTTTTCGTTAACCTTGAAAGGTATAGCGAAAACTAAAAGAGATGGAACAAATCTGATTGCGTAATCTCGATTTCAATTTAAAAAACTTTATGGTGAAATTATGATGAAATCATGGCTAATTTGATCGTTTTGGTTTTGCTTTTTAAATTTTGTCGATTTAGCCAGACACTTGTAACTTAAATAAAGATATAAGGAATTTTTACGTAGAATTTAGTGGCGTTTCTATATTTTTTCCATTGACTTTTATTTTAAACTTAGAGTAAAGATTTTTATTGTAAAGGCTGTAAAAAAGCAATTTTTAACAATCCTAATTTACTTGTTTCGCGGCCAACTAGAAAAAGACACAAATTTAAAAATTAATATGTCTAAAACTATGTAATTTTTATTTAAAGTATACCCTGTCGTGTGTATAAAAAGACCTTTTAAAAAAATGTCATATCCGGCTGGTTTCCATATTTAACAATGGAAGCTTGTGTTTTGGCTAAAAAGTAATTTAAACTAAGCAAAAACCAGACAAGTCCTTTGTTGGCAAAAATATTTTTATACGAAGTAGCATGCTCTTGAGATATTCGCATAGATTGGTGCAAAAATTATACAAGTTCGAAGCACATTAACGTCCGTATAGGAAATGTGTACATAGCCAATGACGTTTTTTAAGCAAAAAGCAGAAAATTCCGGATTTGTTTGATTATTGCTCCAAAAATGAAATTTAGACTTGTCTGGTTTTTGCTCCAAGGTCTTTAATTCTTTTTCCGTCGATTTATACATATCCGGGCCATGTCCAATCAGTGTCAGTTCCGGGTATTTTTGATATGATAGAAGAGAAAATTTTGCAGTAATGGCTTCATTACCGGATGAAGAGAAAGTGCAAAGAGGTGAAAGCAAAAAAGTTAAAGTGTTTACCCTGTATGGAAAAATTAGGGAACCAAAGGCCAATTCAGATTGCCCTGTCAGTGCCGAAACCAAAAAATCGTTTGGTATTAATGTCTGCCCGGGCACTAACGGGCCACGTCCGGGACACGTCTCTGTATAAATATCTTCATATAAGATATACATTGTTGTTTTTTCTGTCCAGCACTAACATAACACGGAACGGACACGCCCGGATATGTGTAAATCGACCATTAACCGTTTCTGTAGCTGCAGCGGTTTCTAAGATCCCTGTACTAGACATCGAAAAAACTCACCCTGTATAGATATGGTTGTAAATAAAATACCGTTTAATACTTCCTTAGGGTGAGAATAAAGCTCTATCGACTACAGTTACTTATTGATTTTCTATAAAAATTTTGTAATACACAGTAGTTGTTCAACGCTTTGGTAACAGTAATAAATCAAATGGGTAATTGTCGCATGTGTAGCAAAACTGATGGGACACACGCCAATACGGTCGCGATAGAGACGAAGCCGCTAATTTATATGAATGTTGGCTGTGTAAAATGGAGAGCTACCATAAGAGTAATTGGTCTTTACTAAAATAAGTGGTTTAATTGGCAAACTAGTGGCTTATAGACTCCAATAAAAAACAAATAGTATTTTTTTGTAATAGAATACCCCTTATATTTTATCAACATTAGAAAGATCTTTTAAAGACATTTAAAATAAATTCATACTTCATATACACGGTAGTCCATTTAATCTGAGTCAGACGAATAACCGGAAAACGGCACATTTTAGAAGAAAATATTTTAAATAAAAGTTGTTTGAAATAGGGCAAATTTAATGGTATTACTAGTTTGTCACCTTAACTACAATTTTAAGGTAATATTCATGTCAACTTTGTTTTTTCAAATGGGAACCCCAATTTTTTTACAATCTAAATATGCGTCCAAAAATAAGCAACTTTCACAATAAACTTTTTCAATCCAATTTCAATTTGAAAAGATATGTAACAAAATACATTTTAAGATCCCATTTTCTTATAAACTTAATGTTTAGAAAACAAAAGAATGAATATAATTTTATTTTTGGTAAAATGTATTTTTAACATTAAAAAGATTTTTTTAATATGCTGGTTAAAAATAAAGTCATATAAACAAGTCGTTTAAACAAGTAAAATAAAAAATAAGAAAATTATTTTAAAAACGCACTTTAGAAGAAAATGTTTTAGAAAAAATTTATTTAAAATAAAGGAAAAAATTTAAATTTAAGCCAAAGAAAATATAAACATGTGTTCGCAAGTTTTCCGAAGATACAGGGTGTTTAACAAAATTTATATGGTTTCTTCTTTATATCTTAAATATTCTCTACAAAATTTCAGAGTAGATTAAAGAGGAAATTTTTATAGTTAAGAGCTATTTAGCCTTACCTTGATTTAAATTAATGAATTTAATAGCGCCACAAGCGGCACCTTAAGAAATATTTTTGACCAAAAAATGTATTCACTGACTTATTTAAAAACTTTTTAAAACCGAGTTGGCAGGACGTGTATAAACTAAGGGTATGTGGTTCCAACCTTCAATATACCCATTGGGGCAGGAAAGTTAATTTTGTGTTCGTGTGAAAATAGGGATATACATTGTCCGTTTTCCAGTTTGTCGCAATTCAATTAAAATTGAATAGAATTGGAAATTTTCCTGTCAATTAACGAACATTTTTGAAGGATATTCTTTAATAAGCTTTATTGTTTTTTTAAACCCTAACATTAATCTTTAATAAAATCATTTAAAAAGAGGTTAGAGCTAAAAGTTATGACAAAATATACATATTTTTTAATCTTTAACGAATTATATTTAATACTATTAGAAGCACGTTACTATGTAAAAAATGTAATTAAAAAATATTACATATGCAAGCTTAAAGAAATTACGCTTCTGTGAAATACGAAACAAAAAGGCGCGAGAAGTATTTATTAAAAATTAAAGTACCAACATAGGTATTTATTTTAGGTTAAAAAAAACAATATTTTTAACTCAATAATTAGGCTTTTTAAACAGACCAACCATGGACAAGTAAAACATTTTTAAATTAGGTAAAATAGCAAATAACTAAATTTTAAAACAATTTGTAGTTTTCTTGATAAAACCTTGTATAATAATATATTTTTTAAATGTTTAAATTTTGGTAATTCTTACCTAACTGGTTGGATAGTAACATTATCTAATGATGACATTTATCAACCCAACTTAATTACTGGTATTTCCGAAGTAGATATATCTATCCATCTTAATATCTCTTTAGCACATTGCTTTAGCAGTAAATATTTTAATATCGTAAAAATTTAATAACAAAAAGTTAATTGGTAACACGCATTTTTGATTTTCGATAGCTACATATATAACTTAGTTAATACATATTATTTAAAATTGTTTACCGAATGTCCTGACTTTTTTAAATTATTTTAGAAGGATCTAATGCAAAAAGTTTATAAAAATGATACGATAAAATAAGCATTAATGCTTTAAAACGAAATTTGCTTCCGAGAATGAAATAGTATAATGAAAACTTACGTGATATGTTAAAATATAGATTTTATACATTCTTAATTACCTAACAATAACAAAAATATACGCACTTCCCAATAAAATTATTGCACATGCTTGATTTTTTCATAAATTAGAATAAAAAAATGTTAAAAAGAACCAAGCTATAACTTTGAAGTAACCGTTGTTATTTATTGTTAACAATACATCCTACAGGGCGATTAAAAAAAATTAAACAATGGATAAGTTTTAACTGCTCTGCATAATATGCTGTTAAAAGAAGTAATTAAATATGTGATTATAAAATATCAGAAATAAATAATAATATAATTTATTTACAAATGACATTACTCCATTTTAACGGCACATAATACGGAAAAATTAAAAACTATTCCATTTTTCAAAAACTTTTATTCACCCTATAGGCTGTATTGTTAACAGTTAATAACAACAATTTCGCCAAAGTTATAGCTTTACCTTTCCCTGACATTTTTTTAATCGCTTTATTACTTCATTATTAATAGAAATATGGCCATTTTAATTTAAGAATTTTTGCATTAGTGCTCATAAAAAAATGTAGCATATGCGATAATTAAAAGTCATTAAAAAAACTTTTGTAAAATCGTTCCAGACCTGATACATACCGTAATGAATCCACCAGTTATGAATAAGTAATAAAATGTAAAACGTCAATTATTATAAAACTTACAAGACCTTTAATTCATTACTGGTTGATTCATTACGGTATAGGTATCATGGATGCAACAATTTTACAAATAGTTTTTCTTAAATAAATTTTAATTGGCTAATTAAAAAATAACAAAATTTAGTGTGTAAGCTTATCTTATCAGCGTCTTCAAAATAGTTTAAAATAATTTTATTGCAAAATTAATAGGGAACCGCATCACAATTTACATAAAACTTCCTATGGCCAGTCTGGCTATGCACCACCCAGTATATTCAGTATAAAAGGTGAAATTAACAACTTGCTTGAATACCAAATTGTAAAAAATCCCTTTTAAAAACATCATTTTGAAATTTCCATATTTTAATTTCCTTTAGGAAGAAAACAGATTTTAAGCCTCGAAAGTGAAACTGGTATAAAAACCTTTTAGGAAATTACTGACGAGATGTAAAATGAGCCTATTTTACCCCGGAAACTTTTACTTAACACCAATAATGATTCCCTTTTTCTTTATTTACATAAAGTGTAAAATAAGGTCATGGACGTTTTTGTCATAACCAGATATTTTAAATAACAACAATAAGTGAAATAAAGCAATGACAAAAATAAAAAGTTTACTTAATTATAAAGTATTATTACAGAATATATATATATATATATATATATATATATATATATATATATATATATATATATATATATATATATATATATATATATATATATATATATATATATATATTTATATAAGTAGACTTTGCTTTGTTTTAATTTAATCAAAATATTATATTGGTGTTTCCTTCCTTTGTACCGGGTATCAAGTTATAATTTACCACCTCCTTACCTTCTTCATTTTTATTGTACAAAATAAATAAAAATATCCGTTTGTTGGATTTATTCTATAGTAATTAGAATTTTAATAACTTTTAAGATATAGAGGGTACGAAAAGATGTATGATTTTTTAAATGGGACACCCTGTACATTATATCACCATTAAAAAGCCTATTACAAAAATTTTAAAATACTTTATGTGATGTGATATTCTACATCAGAGATTATAAAAAAAGTTCATATAATATGGGTCACCAAATTTTAAATTTTCATAATACAGAGTGTTAAACTTTTTAAAAAACTAAAAAATTTTAAAAACACTTATTAAAAAAATGGTAGACTGGATATTAACCTAATTATATAATTTAAATAGGTAGTTATTGTTGTTGTTACATAATTACTAATAAAATATTATTAAACCAAATTTTCTCAAAGAAGTTTTTGCAATGCTTCATTTATAATAATAATAATATTTATTTACCAATAAAAAATAAATACATTTAAAAACATTAAACTTTATTTTAAATGATCAGTGGTAAATAAATACAATGTCCCACTAAAAATACTTCGCGCGTGTCCTAGTCCAAAAATATGCAATTAGGTGAATTTTATCTTTTTCCCTTAAACAAGGTACGAAAAAAAAATAAAAAATATAAAAGTTACATTTTTAGTGGCTTAATCTAAAGAAAGCACAAAAATTTTACTTATATTTACCCTGTCAGTGGCGTACCGTTTTTTTGTTAGAAATATTCCTTAAGTTGCCGCTCAAGACGTCACTGGACTTATTAAATTTAAATAAGTTAGTGATAAATTACTTTTTACTCTTACTTTTTACGTTTTACTCTTTAAGTGCCATAAATAACATTGCCATATGAAAACAACAAAGGATAAAACAGTACAAATATTGTTTTTACAAATTTAAAACCCTGTATCTTAGGTACGAATAATTTGCGGTCCCATTTTTATATAAACTTTTTTTATATTTTTAATAATAGAATCTGCCCTTAAGTTATCTGAACAACATTCTGTAGCACCCTATATTTTTATTTATTTTATAGGATAAAACATTAAACAGTTATAAGATGTAAATTTATAGCTCTATACCTGATACAAGATACGACAATTTACAGGCAAATGTAAAGGTTGCGTACGGATCCAATATGTATATTTATTACATTGTTTAAACAAGTTTAATAATTCTGAAATTTAAATAATTTTAAAAATCCCCAAATAGCAAAAAACCAATGTTACTTACCAGCTTCAAAATTTTCTTTTAACCTGCGCCACTGTTTAGCTTGGTGCAACGAGTACAGGGTGACAACTAGAAAAAACAGGATACAGGCGAAAACTGCTGAAGTCAGAGCAACCGCTTGCCAATCCCAGATTAAGGTTTCCGCACTTGAAAAAGGCGCCTCCGAACTGGCGACTTCCAGTGCTTGGGGCGATGGGGCGTCTCCCTTGAGGTCATCACCAAGTCTGCAAAAAATAAAAAGTTTAAATAGTTTAAATGCTACAAGAACAACACGACGCCATAAACCTAATCAGGGCCGTACGCAGAAAGTGATTTTTGGAGGGGGAACAGCCAAAAAAAAAACAAAGAAAAAGGTTTCACGTAGGCGCCATCTCCAGCAAGCAACCAATCTTTAAGAGATTATAAGCAATGACGGATAAAGCCGACACGGGGCCCGTAGCAAATGTGAACAGGGGGCCCTTGAGTTACATTGCCTATTGAAATTTGGAATGTAACTAATACAGAACGTTTACAAAAATGCTTTTGTGATTTAATGCGTGCAAATTTGGAATTAACACTCGTCAAATCAATATTTGCAAGTGTAATCGGTAAAAAAATGACTTCCTTACTTATTTAAAAATGAACCCTAACCTTATTTTTGTTGATTTGTGTTGTTTTTTGGGCACAGGCGCAAGGCCCCTAGGCGCCTGGCCCGTACCATTTGCTGCCTCCTGCTACTTGGCTAATCCGGTACCGGATATATAAGATATTTTTTGACAAAATTTTAATTCAGTTGACCATTTATACGTGAGTTGAAATGTAAAAATTAAAAAGTTTAATTTGGTTTGATTGAAACGTGTTGTGGTCCCAGTAGTCGTTAAAATGACCAATAAATATGATTCTGTGTATTTTATGCTGCGTCCTGACTTGCAACAATTCGCCGCGCCCAATAGCGTCACATAGCGCGGGCGTGAACGAAATTCACGTCTTTCCAAGGGCTTGGAGAATGATTCCGCGGTGATTCGGAGCTTGTCGGTTTTTTGCATTAAAGGAGCGCGCAAATAGGTTGGTGTGTTTGGACGGATATTTGGCGAATTGTTAAAAGTCTGGACGCAGCTCTAGGTTAGTCACTACAATTACGTAACTAAAATCATATATGCAAATTTCGAAAAAGTTTAAGACATATTAATATTAAACCTAAACTAATTCGGTAAATAATCCGTACTTTTGACAGTTGCGCTAAAAATTAAAGAAAATTCATCTTTGTAGTATCAGCTTTTTAACGTTTAATTCTAATACCTCTTTGTATTATTTTTTATAAAGATATTAGTAATAAAAGAATCCGGTCTGAAACAATTTTTTAAAACTTTAAAACCAAAAAAAAAAACACAAGGTTGTTATTACACCTATTAAACTTTTGGTTAAATAGGTTAAATCAAATATTTTTTGTTTGGAGACAGAAGTCTAATAAGAAATTATTTGACACACTTCTTTCAAGCAAATATTAGGGTAAAAACCAAACACCGCACCAATCACGATAAAATAGAGGTTAAGTAGTTGCCCACTGTCAATTTTTAATTCATTGGGTTGTTAGTTTTGAAGTTTTGCATCAAATATTTAATGAAAAATAGGACGTGTTCTAATCCTTTATACAAATTTGACAAGGCGACCCTAAATTCCTTTGATATCCAATTTTATGTTTTACATTATCAAATTTATTCAAGGTAAACGTAGTCCAACTTATTTGACAAGAAGTTTAATAATTGTTAAACCAGCATAAGAAATTAAAAGCTCATCTTTAAAAAATAACAAAAAAAATACTATCAATAAATATTTATAAATAATTGCCAACACGAAGAATAACTGTTTCAGCAAAAATTATACAAAGTATTTTAAAATTTAAGCTTAGATTTTTAGCTCAAAATATTTTTTTCCTATATAAATATATCCCAAAATGCAACTCCTTCGAAGCTACAGCCATCGTAAATTGGGTTTCTCCCCTTCAAAAAAAAAAAAAAAAAAAAAAGAATAAAGCAAAATGACAAGAATGACCAACACAATTTGATTATGTAACAAAAAGTAAAAATAACTTTTGACGAAATCGACCTCAATAAGCAATAAAATGCAGTGATTGTTCGATAAACTGACAATAATAAAAAAGCATTACCGAAACAAGCAGCTCAAATCTAATACCTTACGTTTTTTTTTTTTTTTATTATACCCAATTGCTCCCCTATTATTCAAAGGAGATTTTTTAAACACTGTTTTTGCTATTACAAAAATGCAGGTAATAAAATATTTCGATAAATATTTCGATTTTAGTGGGGGTAATTAAAAAAACATGCCCATATAATTCTGGCCATCATCAGTGTTTATCCGTACCCCTAAGAATAGGGGTTTTCCCTTTTCTAGGATAATAAGCACTAAGTATACTTCTTAAAGTTACCTGAGTGTACATATTTACCTGAAAAGTTACATTTTGTGGTACATGTTTATGAAAAAAAAGTATTATCGCTTACTTTTTGTTTATATTTAATAAGAGTAAATTAAAGACCTTCAAAGCTGAGTAATTTTTTGCTATAAATTTTAAACTGCGCATGCACTCTTTTGGTTTTTTTTTTTAAATGCTGCAATTTATCCTTCATGCAAAAAATAAGCCAGGCTCCATTTTTCTTGCAGCACTCCA
The DNA here is from genome assembly GCA_014170235.1 of Listronotus bonariensis. Classification (NCBI taxonomy): domain Eukaryota; kingdom Metazoa; phylum Arthropoda; class Insecta; order Coleoptera; family Curculionidae; genus Listronotus; species Listronotus bonariensis. The sequence goes on along the minus strand of JACEGR010004653.1, from coordinate 10,828 downwards.
GTTATTTTAGTGGATATTTTATTAGGTTTACAGTACAAACCTTAAATTATATAGACAAATATATGTATTTATAAATAACAATTTAAAAATTAATTGGTGCCTTTATTTTATACTAAGAAATTTAACAAAGTATTTAGGTAAGTTATTTCCAAGTGGTGAGTTGGTACAGCTTATTATCAAAAAAAAAAAAAAAAAATACAGAAATAAATTTTAAAATAAAAAAAAAAATTAAAATTGCATGCAATAAAAAGTGCTTCAAAACAAATATTATGCAAAACTTTAATAAGGGCGCCCAAGAAGATAGAGAAGTTGCAACAACCAAAATAACACCCAAGAAATATTTTAAATCGTCAAAAGTTCTTTAGCTATAAGCGATATCCATTTTAAATCTTTAGGAGAAAAGGAAATTTATTTATTTTTTCTGCCAAAGTAATTAATAATATTACAATGAATTTTACAAAATAAATAATATATATTTTTAAATTTTTTGGAATAATACTAAAAACAATATCCATATAAATCAATTAATTAAAATTATTTTTAAAAAAACTTACGTTACTTTTCCCATGGGAACCGCACTACACTAATTAAATTCAACAGTTTTGTAAGTTAATCTTTAACATGCAGTACACACACTTCTAGAATAAATTGTTTATTTAATTCACAACAAAATGGTTGGCCACCTTTACCATCTAATGGGTTGGAGTTTGACCCACTTCTATATTTTTGTTAACATTTAAACTAAACAAACTGGTTGTTACATTCGACGAAATCGACATCAATAAGCAATACAATGAAATAATATAAATGATTGTTCGAGAAATTGGCGCTAAACGAAATGTTTTACCATCAGAGAATAAGTAGTAGTGGGATGATTTGCAAAGGTGGCTCTACAGAGAGGATAACCAAATTTAATATAAATAATAAATATTCCGAATATTTTGAAATATTTACTTGTTTTCTAGCACATCCAGTTTGACTGGAGATTGCCGTAACTTTCCATTATAACTAGGGTAGTTTTTTACTTATCGGGACCATTGCTGATTACACTTTAAACAACTTTTTAACACTTTTGATTTTATACAATATTTATAATTAATTATTCTCCCAATTATTAAGTACTAAAATTCACTTAAAAACACAATTTACGAAAATATTTGGGTTACATGAAGCAAAGTTTAGAAAATACGAATATTACGGAAGTTTGTGCTTTTTAAAGATTACATCCGAGATTACATTCTAGTGAGGCGTTATAACTCAAAAACTAAAAGTTTTTGAAAGTCCTGCAGAGAACTTTTTATGCAGAAGTTCAATTGCAAAAATTTTAAAAATAGCTTAATTAGAAAATAATAAAAAGCCATGCACAGAAAAAAACACCTTTACCACCCTTTCAATATAACTAAAAATATTAAAAATATGTATAATTTTTAAACTAATTACTACTATTAAAATAATTTAGATTTTAATTTTTATGCTTATCGCGCCAAAATTGCAAAATTCATCTATCCTAAATATACTACATTTTATGAACGTGGACACATAGGTACAGAGGAAGCCTTAAGGTCAATGCAAACTAGGTGACCAGTCGAACACGCTGGCTCCAGCACCGAGACCTGAGCGACTAGCGTGCATTGACCTTTAATATTTCCCGAGAGGTAAAATACATATCTGTTTTGGTTTTGTACCAACGAATTATTAAAACAGTAAGAAGACAGATTTTAATAGGTTTTTTTTCAAGTAGTGCTACAAATAAATGTTTTTATTTTAAATAACTTAATTTACTAATTAATTACTTAATAACTTCTACAATTTATCTTAAAAGAACATAACCTTTAAAAAACGACGGAACAATCCTTTAAAACAAAATAAATTTAAAAAAATGCATTTGGTAACAGAAAGGTACTTGTTTTTCTGACAGCGATCTATAGCAATGCAAACATTCCTAAGGAGGATGAAACACGTGTCGCCGTCTTAATCAGACCAGAAGTTAGGTATCAATTTATTTGGTGTCTTTTTAATCTTAGCAACCCACCATAGTAGTTGTATCTGCCAGTTTCATATAAGAAAGCAATTTTTCTAATAATGATAGGTAGACTGCAATTTAGCAAAGAAGAAGCCACGCGGTTAGCAGTTCTGTCTCATTTTCAAATTATCCCCCTTTTTGTTTAACGAAGTTAAACATTTCCATTCATTAGTTTGCCATGGGTGGACTAACCCTTACACAATAGTGCTAATTATTTTAACACACGGTATAGTAAATAAATGAAAATAGAATTTTTAGAACATCTAAAGCCCTTAGTTACAAAAAAGGACTGTTCGACATCAAGAAATCGAAGCGTTTTCGATTAAAACAATTTTTTGTGTAGTGAGGACATCCAAAAACATTAAGGTATTCTGTTGCAATTCTCGATAAAAAATCTTTATATTATATATTTCTCATTTTCACGACAATAAAAAATAAATTTGAAGCATTCTGGAGAGTTCCATAATCTCCAATAATTAGAGCTTAAGAATACATTAAATGGAGCCCATGTCAAACTGACATACTGTATAAACAATAGCTAAAGGTATATCGGCCAGTAAAGCAACAACAAAGGATGTATGATGAATTATCCAATACGAAATGCTTACATGCCGGTATTTACGTTGGAATATCTCTTTTCCTCACATTGCCTATGTTATGTTATTTAGCTAATCCGGTATATAAAATTATTTAATACAACCGTATTTAGGCAAAAAACGTTTTTCTTAAAAACAGTTTAATTTATCGTTATTGAAAAAAAGCACCTTTTAGACTTAAGATTTCTAAAAATACTACCTTCATTTCTTTATTATACAGGGTATAAAAATAGACACCAGTTTAAGGAGTCCTTACTTATTTCTTATATTAAAAAAATTATTATACCATGTAGAAATACCATAAATGGCATTCCAGAAAAACATATCTTAGTAAAGAGGGGTTTTAGAAAAAGCCTGTAGGAACTTGTCATGTTATTTTCATGTATTTTATATGAATCTGTAAGATTGCCCCTATACTTTAGGATACCCTGTATGCAGATTAAATCATGCCACAAAAGCTAAGGCGGTATAATAAGAACATGCACATAAGCGCGATAAAGATAAATAACCTGTAAATATGGCTTTATTTAAAAACATTAGACCAGAAGGTATCTTATTTTCATTATTTCCAAAAACCTAACAGCAAATACCCTACTTTGTATTTCAGTAGTTACTTGTATCACTTCTCAGGTTGTTTGTAAATTAAAAAAATGTAACTATTCCCAAGATTTTAATTTCTACACATACCGGGATTTTTCAAATAAGCCATTTCAGTGGAAACAGATTTAAAAATAAACTCTCTTGCGGCCAATAAGAATATTTTATTAAAACTAAGTAAGTGAGCAATAAACAGAATAAAAGATAATTTAAGCACCCACCACACCTGCTTAAATGTCTGGTTAAATAAAACACACTATCCCTTGTGTGTTTTATGGTCTATTTTATTATGTTGTTGATTGTGCACGCACTTTGGATTTTATTGATTTTATCTTTAGCAACCAGCATGTTTAGTTGTATTGTTAAGAAAAACAATAAAAGGACATTAACTCATGATCACAAATTTTAGATTCGAATACTTTTTTAACAGATTTTTGTGACGATGAACCTGAGCTTTATATGAGTTTTTTAATAAAACAGAACATATTGTTGTCAGCAGTTCATTAAAAACCAGTTTTCAGAAATGAAGTATTTCATATAAAATAGTACAATACATAACAATGTGAAAAGTATTATTACTGTCAGGAGGAAAGCATGGTTTACATAGCACTATGGGATAGACATTCATTATTTTGGCCAAAAAGCAACTTTAAAATTTTAATGTTTCATGCTGTGTATTTTAAAGTAGATACTTCAAACTACATGTACATAAAATTATAAAAAAAATTGACGACTCCTATTACGTGCTACTTTTTGCTACTTCTGAGTGTAGGGACAGATACTATTTTTTATAATTAACAGGGTTTTCCATTTACAAAATTAATATTTTTTGTCCTTCTCTGTATATCTTAAAAGATAAAACATTCTGGTAAAAGATACGGATACTACAGGATTGACCCAACAAAACAGTGTTTTTATTTATTTTATACGTTAAAAAATAAAAAAAAATAGGCAGATTTGAATTTATTACGCTTCTAATGAAAATTAAAAATATTCTTCAGATTTGGATGGTCATATTTCCAAAAGTAATAAGATAGACATATGAAATGTGGTATTTTTTTAAGCTTTTCAATAGATCTTTTTGGTTCCATTAAAAAAAATCATACCCAGTCTCGTACCCTGTATATCATATGAGATAATTAAAATCCAATTACTGATTAGAAAACTACAGAATTAACTAAACAAGCTGGTATTTTAATTTATTTTTGAAATTATAATTTGACACTCGGTACCTCAGTTCCCCAAAAACCACCTGTAATAATGCATGATATTTTTTTCAATATTTTTCCAGTTAAAGAGCACCTAATTTTAAGTTAGATTGGTAAGTTTCAGAATTTTGGTCAAAAAGAATTATTTCTATGCCATAGTGCATAGGCGCGGAGCGTGAACCATTTTTGAGACAGTAATGAAACTTTTTACGGAGGTTTATACACAATTGTATTTACAGCCATAAATACTTGTTTTTTTATTTTTTAAATTAAAATGTGTCAACCTAACAAAATGATTTTTAATTTGTCGAGTAATTACGCCATCAGATATTTAACGCGCGATTATGTAGGTATTCACAGATATGTTTAAAATATAAGACCCATGAACATGTTTTGGGTATCGGGTTGAGCAGGTCACGTAACTATAACTCTTACAATTTTCAGCACAATGTTGAAAAATTGCATGTAAAACATTGTGGTAAACTTGTCCGATAAAAAAGTGACGCGTTTGCCCAGGTCGACAACCAAAACATTTGACATTGACAGCATGGGTTAAAGATTTTATATGTGGCGGTATGTATATTCGTGGTAGACTTGTCAAACTCTAAAAAGGTTTTAAAAGTGTTATTATCATAAAGTCAATTATATTACTGGCTTAAGTACTAGATGGTTGTTGAAAAAGTTAAAAAGTGACACTTTTCTACTTTGAAAAAGTCGAAAAGGTCAATATTAGGTACATACATGAGTGGCTTTCCAGTGACGCAAATAGAGAGCTCCCGAGTAGCTCAGGAGCATTTCGTTCTAGTGACGGAAAGTGTTATGCACCTGAACTACTCCGTTTTTCTTTCCCCTTGCCCCTCTTGTGTCTTTTTATGTGTAGGGATAGCTTTTTTTTTAAATTATTTGTTAAAAATGGAATTAGATATTAACAAGAGATTAATATTATAAAGCCAAGAAAGGTGAAAAAAACGAAATTTTAAAATTTCTTTAAGTTATTTTTTTTTCCTTGTCTAAGAATGCGTTCCAGTGACTAACTTTTTATAGCAGATCAAGAGCTTCAAGCCCTGGAGCGTGACGCACAAAACTTTTCGTCACTGGAAAGCTACTATGGTTGTAAATATACATAATAAATAATCAACAATGTTACTAATCATAGAATTTCTAAATAATTAAAATAATTTTCTTACCTCGAATCATATTCCTTCTCCTTATTTCGATGTTTCTCGTGTCTATGTTTATCATGATGATGTCGATGAGGATTTCCACTATGCACCAATAAGTCACTTAAAGCACTAATAGGTCCACAGTGTGTGTCTCTGTGTAACTCACACGGTCTTAGTACTACCGATCCATAAGAACACTCGGAACAGTTCATACAAACTTGAAGTTGTGCGTTAAGGTACTGTTTTTCTGGGCAAATTGAGGCAAGAACTGTTGAAATGGTGATGGTCAGAATGAGTAGAGAGGGTAAGTAAGAGTGTACCATAACCTGAAAACAATAACGTTTTAATTGCTAAGGAGACAATTTTTTTACGTCCAATTTAATTAATTTAAAATAATACTTTGGCAAATCATAGGAATAAAACAGAAACAAATAAAACATACAATTAAGTTCCTACATAATTCTCAATCTCTATTTATTGGCTCTTTTTAAATAAAAGTTTTATTTTTGTTTAGTTGTTTTAATAAAAGAATTTTTTAAATTATTTTTGATAAAAACATGTTTAATGGACATAATGTTGACCATTTCTGTTTAACATTACAATTTTTTTGTCAATAAAATTTTCAACACGGAATGGTAAAATTCTGTCCAGTTTAATATGAGTATACTTTTAAATTTATTATGCGTTTTTTTAAATTAAAATACATATATATAAAAAATAAAAAAACTAGGTGAAATAAGGTGATAAAGAAAACTAGTGGTAGTTTCTTTATCACCTTATTCTACACACAGTAATAAGACAATAGATAAAAATTTTAAGAAACTAAACGTAAATAAATTTCACAATTATTTTGTGTTTTGCTTTTTACAAAAAAAATATTATAATGGTATTTTTATGTATATTTCTTTATAACATCCCACGAAAACATATGACTAAGTACAAAACCTGTTCACTACGTCACCGCATCGGAAAGACAATTATTATATATTTTAGCAACAACATTTGAGAAGCTGAAGTTTAATTCCATTTTATCCATTTATGACATAAAGTTTCAAAAATCCTAAGATTTTTCTTTTGAGACCACAAAGTATTCCTTAGCATATACTTTTCTGTAATAATTCAAGTCGGACCTTGTTTTTCTGTGTAACGATATCGCCCACAATTTTTAAAATTTATATATTCATCTATAAGGAGAAACATATTTAATTCTGGAATTTCAACGGCTTTATCTTTGAAGAAATATTCAATATATTTTTTCCTTGACAGCATTTAACAGACCAATGAAAAATGCCACTCTATACATTTCTTCACATTCCATATGTATAAATCTTCAACATCCTATTTAGTTTTCACTACAAAGGATTTAGACTGTGCAATGCCTGCAGGCACCAACGGTACGTTAGTAATTAGCAATTAAAGCTTTCAGTACTATTGTAAGATAAATAAAAAGCAAAAATAAATAAGCAATTTTAAAATACAAAGTTGCTTTCTTTAAAAAATACCCAGTATTTGTGAATTACTTAACAAAAAGGAAATAGCCTCGACATATTATCTAGCATTGTGTTTTTTAAACTTGTTTTAATTTTAACCGTTCCCAGGTTTGCTTTTTTGTGAACCTCACATCATAAAAAATCCAATTAAATTCTTTTACAACGAAATGAACAAATTGACAGATCCATCCGTTGTAATTTGTTTAAAGTTGTATTAATTGAAGCTTTTAAATATAGAAACTGTTAAAGATAATTTTCCATTACGGCTACAAAAATTTCACTGAAATAACCATCGCTTTTCTTTCATCTTCCTAGTAGATTTGTATTTAATGGGTTTTTACCGCGGTGTTTTAGATTTTACCGTGAGTGGAGAGCATTTTCTGTAATTTAATTTTTCCTTCCGTGCTATATTTATGAAAGGCCATTACCGTTAGATAACAGTAAAATGCGAGTTTTGCGAACTTTTGCGGTAATTTAATTTTATTCTGCTTGTAGAAATAAAGCAATAAAGAAAATAAAAATATGCAAAATAACAAATTCCGTGTTTTTGCCTAACACTCAAAAAGTTTTCAGGTGAAATTATTAACGATCATGAAATTAAATTATTATAGAATTTTACAGACGCACAGTGCTGTGTGGAAGAAACCTAATGTTTAATGTACCTAATGGTAGGTTTACATCTGACATTTATTGCATGATAATTGATGTCAGACAGAGATTCTGGCTAATGTAAATGGTCAAAAATTTATTATATTCTATTCTATTTTCTGTTTTTGACTCTCACACGTAATGTATTCAGCTATCGTCAAGTGGTTGTGGTTAAAAATTTATGTCCGATAGAATTCTTTTATTGCTTACATTAGCCAGAATTTCTGTCTGACATAAATATCATGCAATAAATGTCAGAAGAAACCTGCCATAACTTTTGTTTTTTTAGCGAGTCCTATTTTTTGTTAAAATAATATTACCAAAAAACATAAATATGAAAAAGTTAGGCCAAGTTCAACACTAAAATAATTATGCTTGGCTGTGGATTTTGCCACAAAAAAAATGAAGATCTATAATAAGTTCTGTACAAAACTGAAATATGTATTTATAGAAACAAAATAACATTTTTAACAAGTACAAAACTCTATTTTCTTTTTTTATTGGGTACCCATAACAATATTGCTGTTTTTATAAATATAAGATATTTAAAGTAGGTTAGATTTGACTTGGCCAGTTTTCATTACATCAGTCATTTTAAAAATGTGTTCAACCTATTTAAATGTTTTTTAAATTCTGAGAAAAACTGGCCAACTGAAATCTAACAAACTTTTAAACCTCACATTTTTAAATAAAAGCAATTGTTATAGGTTTCCAATAAAACCAAAAAAAAAAGTTTCATACTTGTTCATAATGTTATTTTGTTCCTATAAATATAAATATTTGGATTTTGTACAGAACTTGTCACTCATTTAGATCTCCATTTTTTTCCCAGCCAAATATAATTTTAGAATTGAACTTGGTTCACCTTTGTTACATTTATGTATTTGGTGGGACATTGTATCTTTTTGTAAAGAAAACTAGACAGCTATCTAGATCTAATAAGTTTCCGCTGCATAGTTTTCTTTTATGCTATAAATGTGCACATTGCCCATGTATTATCTGCTAACTTTTTAACACGCTTCCTGTTTATGTTTAAATTAGGCCGCCGGCGTCGACGACAAACACAGTTGGCCGGTTGTTTAGCACGTTATACACGTTTTTTGTATGGGGTTTTTTGACTTAATTTTATATTTACATTTCTGTTATATAGATCAAATCTTTCTAGGTCATCTGGAAGTGAGTTAGGTTTTTGATCTATATGTCAGTCAGTTTGTCAGTGAAAAATTGACGACGAGTTTTGGATCTTCATATCTTTATAACCGTTTGAGCTATATATCAAGCATAAAGCGTAAGGCGATCGTACGTTTCAGGTGTAACGCGACTAAACATGAATCTGCAAAAAATTCATGAGAATAATTTTTGATAAATTGGCGCCATTGCTGTGATACAGTGTCGGATCAAGCGTAAATGTAACCTAACATGAAGACCTTTTTCTTCGATCTTTCTTTTCGTCTTTACTAGTTTCTATTTATTGAATGATAAGAAGGCAATTTTTTAGGTAATGACCTTTTTTTGCTCTTCAATTTTTATTCACGAAAATTTTGTTTCACTAAACCCTCATAATTATAAAGTCCAAAGTATTTCCTGGCAAGCACCTTATTTTACATTTCTTTACAAAAATGGCACGTTGATACGTAAAGGTTCGCCATTCCTATCCTAGTTTATGTATAAGGTGATTTTTTTTACGAATGAAAAGTAAATATTTAATTTTTTTATGTATATAAAAAAATAATTGTTTTTTTCTGCAATAATAGGAAAAATTTAAGTTTGTACATTACTACATTTTTTTAATCATTTACGGCTATTTTGCTGCCTACTTTATTTTATATTCTTAAGTCCTAAATTTTACGAAAACATCCGGTCCCCTATACGTTGGTTACTATTGGTAGTACACCGAACTATAGAGTCATTTAAAAACAACAATACTTCCTTTTTTACTGTTTTAAAATTACAAACGGAAGTGGGTAGTCCTAACAGGCTTAACCAAAACTTTCGAACAATATTTTGTTTACGTTATAAGAAATTTGTAATTTGTCGCTAAAGATTTATGATGTGTTATTTTATTGTATGTATAATTAAATAAGTAGTTCTTAAAACGTTAAGTTATAAGGTTTGTTTATGTTTTTTAGCTTGTATACATTTCTATTTAGGTACGTATGTACATACATATGTATGTGTATTTTGATACTGACCAGCAACCAATTTTTGCATGCAAGTTTATTTACATTGTTTTTTAACCGAAGACTTTAGTTCCAATAGACAATTATTGGAGTAGTTTTAATCAAAAAGTTTATAAAACATATATCTAAAAATTGGTTTTATCTTGAATATCATTTACGAAATTTTTATGTTAATTTAGTAATATGTTTTATATAAACTTAGAGGAATAATGTATCACTAGCTTAATTAACTTTATTAAGTCCAGTGGCGTCCGAGCGGCAACTGTACGAATATTTCTCACAAGAAAATCTCACCCGTCTATAGGTCACTGACTTTGTGCAAGTTTTATATTTTCTTTAGAAAAAGCGATTAAAAAATAAAGCTTTATTGTTTTTTGATATTTCATATCTTGCTTAGTTTTTGTAAAAAAATAAAATTTATTGAATTGCATATATTAGTATCGTACAAAAATGAATGACGAAACTTTAAAAATGCTTATTATGTTAATTTTTTTCAAATTTTAGTATTAATCAAAAAATCATATTTTTAGTTTAAACAAATACCATAAGCATCCAAATGTATTATATAAGATGACTTCAATTAAAAATTTTAAAAAATATAGTTTTTTATAATAACTGGTATACCAATTAAGATATTTTTAGAAATTTTGGCAGACTCCTATATATCAGAAGACATTTTTTGGTATACAAGTAAAAAAATAATTTTTATTGTTCATGAGCGGTTAAAGGTATAAATTTTTAATAAAAAAAAGTCCGTAACTGCCTTTTTCTAAAATAAAAATACATATTTTTTTAAGTTCTTTTTAGTTTAAAGCAAATTTAATCTAGGGACTTTTTTATTTGATGTACGGTTTTGCCTAAATGAACCATTTTTGGGCATGGTCATATGTATATAATTAACTAGCTTTTTCGGCTTTGCACGT